>JAHZMX010004313.1:0-13569 GCA_027743895.1 Seira musarum
CTTAATGGTTTGGTTGACGTTAATACGCTCTTTTTGCTCGGTTTGAATTGCTACGCAATATTTGAATCGGAGACATTCGTCAAGAATACGGTTGTGTACGAAAAAATCTGATGGAACTATAGTGAGGCGTCTGGAGAAATGAACTGTACAAGTGGTAAGCAATTCCTCAAGTAGTCCACGATGAACTTGTGCAGTGTACGTATTTAATTGTGCTTAAATATAAAATCACATCAATGATCTTGACCATCCCCATGATGGCCAACAATTGAAAGAAACTGTTTCTAAACTTTCTCTTCTAAAAATTGCAATATGTAATATATGAATTATTGCGGGAACATTCCATTTGTAGTTGTTTGCTTGTTTAACCGTCACAAAAAAATTGGTGTCTCCATTAAAAGGTGCCAGAACGAAGAACAACAAGAATCTGTATAGTCAGGGCCTAACCGAGGGGCGTGCTGGAGGGTGTATGAAACCCAGGCCGGGCCAATTGAGAAAAGTAATTTTAAAGTCTTTAGAGCTTGTTAAGATATCAAATATATTTCAACGACCACCGTTATTCGCTTTAGTTTTTACGATAGAAACGGTCCCTTTAAAAGCAGACCAAGATTTTAATTACATCATCGCCGGCTTTTTACGGAATGATATTTCTTTAAAATTTGGCTAGCTTTGCTGGCCGTTTCTTTCCTGCATATCCTAAGTTTGCGGGCTCCAAACTGCCGACTTTGTTCAGCATAATGCAATTTGGTAATTTCACCATAATTTTTTTAGTACAGTTAAGATTTTTGCTAGTAAAATTAAGTTGCGGATATATTCAGCTTGAATTGCAAGTGATCGCAGTTTATATGGCCGTCTTACTTTAAAAAAATTCAAACATTACTAAATTAATTAATGCTGAAGGTGGTCATAATAATTACAAATATTGGAAAACCGTGAAAATTTTAAACATGTTTTGCGGTACCCCAACTTTGAAATTAGGTTTTAAATATTTCATGGCACCCGGGCCGGGCCACCCCTAAGTTAGAGCTTGGGTATACTTCGTTTTAGGAAGCATATTTTGAATACCTTGTACTCCTGAAAGAATGAGATATTCAGGCCTAATTAGCTTAATTGACAGACTCGTTGGCGCTCGTGTTCTGGTGGAAAGTGTTTATATGTTTGTCTTTTACAAGTAAACATTTCCAAGTGCCTCCCCTAATCGCACGTACCACTCATACCATCCTGTTAAGCTGGCTTCAAATCCGTAGTCGAAGTACTGCAGAAACTGCAGATATTTAAGAACTTTTTTTAAATTTTTGTGGCTTAAAATTCCCAGTTACAATGCATTGGTTGCAAAAAGACCAACATTAACCTCCAAAACACGCGACACGCGCTGTTCAGTTTTATTTGTCGGGTCATGTACAATAACACATTGAGTGTACGTTATTTCACATGTTATGTCGATCCTCATCTTAATCACGGATTTTTTTCATAAACACTGAAAATTAAAAAGAAGCATCAAAGTATCTCCAGTAAGTAAGGGACGTGACCGTAACCAGCATAAAAAGCGGAAGAAGGTAGTGTGAATGATATTTGCGGTTAAGGGGGCACTTGGAAATGTTCCCTTGTTAATATAAAGAAAAACTTGTTTGTAAGTACTTCGCAAGACATTACTTCGATCTAGCGCTTTCTTTCTTAAATATTTAATGCATTTATCACACGGGAAAGAATGAAATGTATGAAACTACCTACCTATTCCAGTTCAAGTGAAAAACATAAGCTCGTTTCATAATCAAAAAAAATATCCTCTTCTACATGTATTTTATTCCAATAAACTCGAATATCACATTTTACTTATAATTTATTGATTCATATCACAATTTTGACTTAAATTTGCTGTTCCTTTTCGACGGGATCTTTCTAGTTCGAACAATGTCTAATCTCTTTCAAAATATTTCTGCATTTCTAATATATTAACTCGAGTGACTGCTTGGTTGAATTGCAATGGATTTGGATTGCATGTTCATGTTGTCAGACTAAACCTTTCCTTTTCCTTCCTCTAATTCTCTGACTCATCATAAGTCCGGAAACCGGAGATGGAAAGAAAGCGAAAGCATATGGTACATGCTGCAATGTAACAAGGGGCATACGACTGAAATAGAGATGTTCAACTTAAGCGTGTGTAATTCCATGATACTCATTCTTGTTGCAATATCATTTTTATTTGCAGCTTCCAAAACATATTTCCCAAAGTAAAGAAATTCTCTTCCCCTTATTGATTTTCATGCTGTGATTCTGATGAGGTTGACGGGCCAAAAGCTCATAAATTTGCTGTTATTTACTAGCTTTTAACGAAAATTTCATGCGGACTGTGATGATGAATGATGAATATGTATATTCCATACAGTTTTGTTCATCCAGGATTCTTCAGCAAATCTGAAATAGATTCACAATGTTCTGCAAAGTTATGACTTTTTTTGGCCCAGTCGAAATATAAAACAGGTATGGATTAAATTTTTACTTCTCAACACAGTGATGTTTTGCGCATTTCAAGCGAATGAAATAGAATGTCCGTAATACACGTAGCATAATAAATTATTACGATACGAAGTCACGGAATGTACATTAAGGTAATTGCTAATTGCGTTAAAATATCTCCATACCTACATGAATATATTCATATTCATCTCATGAATAAATACTTGCCAAATAAAGCAGTTGGTAGCAGCTGTTACGTAGCTGAGTAAAGAGTAAAAAGAGTTGTAGTAGTACCGCCGTCTAATTTTATTGTATCAAGCGAGGAAATAAGGTAATGGCTAATTAATACTCTTTTGAGTCAGCTATCACTACCAGACATGTTATTTACCCGTGGGTTATAAAAAAAATTGGCGGGTACCAGGTAATGACGGGTTTTAACGGGCAATAATGGGTGTTAGTGGGTAATAATAGGTTTTAATCGCCAAACATGGGTTTTAAGAGGCAATAAAAGACTCATGGTAAACAAAACTATGTCCAAACTAAGTATCGCACTACCCTGAGTCATCAAGCGGTGTACATTGACCAAGAAACGGGTTTTATTGGGCAATAAAAATGGGTGGGCAAAAACGGGTAATAATGGACGGTACTGAATTCCCGCATTATTTTATTCAATGATTGCATATGTACGTGATGTTATTTTTCATTACCTACAAAAACCCAATAAAACCCGCTTTCGAGGCTGTGGGGAATATCAGATAAAACCCGGGTGGGTTATTGATAGCCCATATACCCGTTATTACCCATTAACAAGTCTGATTGCGACCTTTATATTTAACCAAAAAAGTACACAAAGGCCCATAAAAATTTTAATTCGCAGTCCTAATAGGTAAGTTAAGGGCTTTTAAGTGAGTCATCAGAAGCCACGCTGTCAATAAAAGAAGATTTCAATCTTTAACCTTGCCGTTAATTGTTTACTTTAATTGCTGAAATTCTACTGACTTTCTCTTAGGTATGTCTCAAATCGTTGTCCCACACTTGAGGCCAATTGGTGATTTCTTAAAAAATATTGATCAGACAGACAGACGGACAGATTAAATTCTATACTCCCTTGTTGTATTCTACCTACGTAATATACTCGGTGAATGAACCCTGTCATTATTTCAACAAAGCCGGCGAAGTCTGGCATGGCAATTTTGGTAGGAGATACAGAGCTTTTCGAAAAGACGCTCCTAATTATCATAATGATCACGGCAGTCATTGACACAAGAATTACTCAATTTCGTAGAACTGTTTCATTTTCTTTCTTCACCAAATCCAGAGCAAAGTAAAGGATGGATGAAAAAATGCAGCTCAAGAAGTGTTCGTCAGTAAACGCAGCAGATTTACTTTAGGTCTGCTTCTTGTCTCCTGTGGTGTCAATGAGAATACTAATTTTTACGTCGGCACGTGTAAATTGTCTTATGTGTGGGGTACACATTTTACTAAGGTGAAATGTACGACTTCCACCTCAGTATTCAAAAAGAAGCGCAATACGTTCATTCCAATTCATTCAGTCGGTGAGCGTGCATGACATTGGTATCAGGAATTTTGAGAAAGAAACAGTTTAACAGAAAAAATGTCTGCAAAAATGTGAAAAGTTGGGACATTGTGTTTTTATGTGATATCGTTGCGACGGTTTAAATAAAGTTTCCCAACGTTTCCGAAGGGTTTCTTTTCGAAAAAGTAAAAGCTCAATTTTGTAAGTGATGCATAGTTCAAAATGTTCTTCAAAGTCTGCGTATTTTGTGTATTTTTTTTCGAAGAAATTGTGAAAATAATGACGATGTGAGAAGTTTTTATTTGAAAGTAACCGGAGCAAGTTATTATTAAAGGTGAGTATGGTTACTCGAAATTTGAACTCGATGTCGGAAAATGAATTTCCAAAGGAGAATAGGCCCTTGGTAGTCCTCCCCAGACCAAAATTCACTGAAACCCAAATATCTCTAATGAGCATCGGAGACCACTCTTGATTTTGATCTTAAAAAATTTGCAAAGACCGAATCTACCGGTGTACCAATTTTTGTGATTGGTCTCGAATGCTCCTTTAAGATATCTGGTTTGGCCTGGCTATGACTACCCAGCGTCTATGTTCCTTTCGCTAATTGATGTGATATCACAAACCGTATTTCTTTTGCAGACATCGGACATGGAATTGGTTTTTGGATCTGTGGTTGAATCAAGTAATTGTTTTTAATATAGTGATTGATTTCTTAGTAATTATCTTGTTTGGTAATGGTTACTTCATTTGATAGGAAAAAGTTTTGGAGAAATTTCTGCACATTCCATGAAGATGGATCTCATTTGGAACAGGTTAGAAACAGTGGACAGTGGTTAACAAACGTAGTTACAAAATGAACGACAGAACAGGTAATCACTTTATTCCTGCTACACATTCAAATCGCATTGAATTTGTTCAGGATGCCCATCAGATCTAATAAAAACTTGAGACGGAATTTTTCATCCTCATTGCATGACAAGAGAATAAATAGCTTTCTCAGTTCTCATTCCTGCATTGCAAACCAAAAGAGAAGTGGTGCAGCTTGTGGCTGATGAATAATTCATGCGTGAAAAAAAAAACACAAAATACAGTGCAACGACCAAATCATTTTTTACTTCCACAAAATTGCCTAGCTAAACAGCTCAGAAAAAAAGTATTTCCCTGAACTCTGTGGATGCATTGGAGATCAGTATTTATTATTGTTTTTCTGGCTATGGGATAAGAGATGTGAGAAAACTAAAATTACATTTGCATACAAATGCATTCTACCTAAGATTCATAAAATGAGCTTCCCCCACAAATGGTTTTGCAATATTATTTGCAGGCGTACTCAACTTTCATGAAAAACAGGAGAGAAGGCTAGCATCTTTTCCACATCAATTAGTACTCATGACTTGCATAAAACTTTCATTAACACATAAACATTTAGTTTAAGCTTGATGCGTTGAATCACAAAAGGTATTTGCAGTGCCAGGACAAGTTACTATGCGTATTTTTTTCTGGGTATGAGTTCCTATTGTTTTGTCATTTATTGCATGGATTTAGTCAAGTTAAGGCAAGTCGATGAACAGGAAGATAATAGATAGTCTACCGCAGTGACTATTTCTCGGCGTACCTTAACCTGACTCGCTATGACGAAAATGCCGTAACAGGCCAAAAGAGAAATGAACTCCTGAAAAATACATACACTAACTTGTCCTGGCACTGTTATGCTTTCGTATTGATTGGGATAATTATTTTAAAATGTTAAAGAACAACGTAATTTCAGATTTAAAAACATGAATAAAAAAGAAATTATAAAATAAAATTTATGCTTTCTCATTACAGTTCGTGTGATGGTGATGATTTTTGAAGAATGATTACAAGACCTCATCGTGGGACAGTTCGCAGAATTTACATTGCGCAAGATATGTATCACGTCACCGGGCCGTATACCAAAGTTTCCCCATCAACGCCGTAAGAGCTCAGTCATCACCGCCATGCCATCATCCAAAATGAAGACAAAAGGGACAGGTTCAGTCCGCAATAGTTTTTACAATTTTTTTCAATTTTCATATTCGTAGACCGTAGACAAGTAATTGTGAAGCATACATTCTTATAAACAATAGTCTATTGTAATTTGCAACACTGTCATCAATTCAAGTATTCAAGTGTTCAATGGTCTTCATAATTTTTGAGAATCTGTGTTACATACCAGTTTAATGAAAATTATCTCAAATTGAAAAACAATAATGGGTTCGGTATCCTAGTACAAAAAGTAGATTTTTTACAACGGTTCAATCAGTCATAAAAAATGGAGGAGGAAGAGGAATCAGACCAGATTTTTTGGACAAGCTGGAAATTTTCTTTCGCTGACCGCCTGCCTAATTAATTAATGTAGTAGGGAATCGATATTTCAATTTCTAGTTTTATCCATTTTCTGCTAAAACCGTGCGAATCACAATCACACCACTATTAAATATAGTCCTGGTTAACCCTCCACTGACAATGCAGACGAGTCTACATAGATATTTTTTCATTCATGTTTGTGGGACAGATTGATCCAAAATAATTGCTATTGCTAGCACAAGAAATAGAAATTCGACCGTCTTGTCAAGAGGAAAAAAACTATACAAACTGATATCAGTTTTGTTAGGTAACTCTAAAATTTACTCCTGATTTTTTTATTCTTCAACATCAACATAGGAAACTGTGATAGTAACTTTGTTGATAGAGCATAAAATCATGTCCCATATCTCATGTCGCATGTATATCATATCAATTCAATGCCAGATCATATCCATTCCAGAAATGAAACGGATATGAATTATCCGGGTGTGGAACTGATCGAAGGATATGAAATGAAATGAAAAGGACATGAACGACATGAAATTTCAAATTCCCCGCAAAAAAATCTGCCTCTGATTTTCATCCTACATCTAATTCGTATATAAACTACACAATGGAAATGGAATGGATATGAATTGGATATGACATGATATTGGCATTGAAATTTCCACATGATTTGGCATGATATATGGATGATGATGATTTTTTATACATGAAAAGCCGAAAGGAGGCATGAACTGGTGCTGGAATGGCATGTTTTTATGCTCTAGTTGTTGACATGAGCAAAACTGATTGTTTTCTATCGTTGATTTCCAAAAAAAACATGCAACCTTTTGTCCTTTGTTCTAAAATATTTTTAGCGCACTTCGCACAGGTAGAAACACGGAACGGAGGTAAATAGAACTACAAAAATACAAGATATGAAATGCCTAACTCCAAATCAGGAGTTTTTTTGCAATTAATTTTTTCTTCATAAATCGGATTCGTACAAATCCCATTATAATTTAACACGAGGACTGAAACCCTGCAATTTTTTCATTTAAAAAAGTTATATCGCGCATCACACATTAAGCTGGCACACATCACACATGTCCTAAATGTTAGCACACATAAAAGTTGTGAAATGTATCACACATCACACATAAAAGTTATCACATATTTAAAAACTTGTCACACATATCACACATAAAATGTGTCACACAAGCAAGTTTTTGAAGAAAGAATTATTTGACTTATGTGAAATGAGCTACGCTTGATGTAATATGAGATAAAAGACAATGACAAAAAAGTAACAACTTTTCTAGAAATTCCGAATTCTAACGCAATTCATTTATTGTTCGTCAAACCAAAACGAATAATTTAAAACCAGAAACGAATTCTTAAACATGTTATCTACATATAACATAATATACAATTTTGATTTACAAAGAAGAATGACTTATAGCAGTGATTCTTAATTTTAATGAACGAATAATTAAGTTCTTACAGCTCAGTTAATAACAGAGCAAAGAAATCCAATTAGGTAATTATAATCATATCAAGTTTATATATTCGAACAACAAATGTGCCAATTATACTAAAAGTTAGAGATATGTTCTAAATAATCTAATCTTCAATTATAAAATTGAGTTATAAAAAATCAAAGAAAATTTTGCATTTCACAATCATCAACCGACAAAAAATTTTTCAAGGCATTACAAATGAAATTACAATACTTAGAAGATTTCCACATAAGGACTACAATTACAACTAAAAAATAATCATAGTTATTACCAGAATAAGTTTAGTAATAGAAACAACTTTAATAAGGTTCCAAAGAGACGTAGTAAACGTGGTTCTGGGTTGCTGCGCTGATGCATCAGCAACACATAATAAAAGAAACATGGGAATTTGCGAGAACATAGACTTATTCGTTCCAGTAAGTTGCAAAACAAAAGGAATAAGGATCATGGCCGACAAAACTCCTAACCATTAGCATATGGCGTGGTAATTGAAGATGTCTTCCTCTGTATGAAAAAAGAATGACACCTCAGGTAAATTGAGCTTCTTAGGTTCCGCCACATTCAGAGTTGGAATCAAAAACCTCCGTTTGTCATTAAATACCTCTGTGAAGTTAGTAAAACGTTTCGAGGATTCTTCTATATACATGACCTGTAATAGAAAATTAGCAGTTGATGCATTCATTGTAAATATATAAGGAATATGTTATGTAAAATAACAAAACTAAAAATTGTTAAACGTGCATTACAAGTACAGACTACAAAGATCCCTATGGACCCAACGGCCGTTGGCAAGTCGTATTGCCTGTTGAGTTGTGACAGTAAACGTTTATTTTTCTAGCGTTAGAAATAAAGTATTCGTTGTTATTTATCTTCTTAATAATAATATTGTTATTTGCAAAACAACGCAATGGACAAGATCGGGTAATTAGATCGGTATTGCTGTTATGCAATTGCTACTACTCCCAGCTGCTCGATAACCCTCAGGCACATAACATACGGTTTATTTCGGAGCACAACCAAAGCAAATGTCTTTATTAATAGGAACAACTTTATCGTTAAACTTGGCCACATAATGTGTAATGTGTGAGGCCGTCAATCTCGTACGACTGATTCTTATGTTGAAATGGAACAGGTATAATTTGAAATAAATTATACGGTGAAACTAAACGCCTAAGTGGAAGTTTTATCCTTACATTCAAAATCCCTTCTCAAATAGACAATGGGCAATTTTAATTTCAAAAGAGAATTAAACGAAGGACCTAAGCCATACCCATATTTTCTTAATTTTCCTTCAAGCATCTGTAACCGCTCATGCAAAACGGTTTCTTTGATTATGTTTCTTGGGGTTAAATTTGATCTGCAGTCGGAATAAGTTGATTTTAACACTCTGATGATACTTTCAGTGTACTGATTCACAATTATTATGTTCATAATGTTAGTCTTAATGAGTTCCCCTTTGCGATGCACCTCATCAGATATCACTATGGTTTGATTGATTTTGAATACTATTTATCAACTGCGACCTTAAGATTTTCATTGCAAGCTTGCAAGTTCTTTGACATTGATGTTAAGAATTTATGCTCTTCTGATATCGCTTCATTATTATTAACAGCTAGGTTGGCAATTTTATCATGAAGATTGGTAATGTCTTTTTGTTCGGCAAATCCAAAAGAAACTTTTCGATCTTTCCTGGAAAGAATCAAATTAAATGTAATTGATAAAATTCATATCAATTTTAAAAGAAGTGGTTAGTAACGGATTTGATGAGTTTATAGAAAATTGGATTTGCATATTTGCTTCAATTTTAATATGTGGATGAATAATCTCATGTTCAATCACAACTTACCAACAGAATCAAATAGTCCTTTACGTCGTCTTGTACCACTATCTGCGTCTGTTAGGACTCAAGTTATGGCAGGGTTGTCCAATGCTTATCCGGCTAAAAGCAGTTGGTGGACCTCTAAAGTTTGGTTTTTAATGAGCAAAGAAATGGCCGTACGTCGGAACGATTTCTGGACGAAAGTTTTATGTTGTCAAGCAAAGGAAGAGACACAACGAAGCGGACTGGAATGGTAGGCCTTTGAAAAAGGCATTATCGATTGATTACTTACTATTTCATGATCCCGACTAGAATCATCAAGTGTGATACAATGATTTTAACTGTTAAAAAATATTCTTTCAATACAATGTAGTGTTGATTGAAACGTCAAATCAAGTTGATTTGAAAAGCAATGCATATTTTAATTTATTGGTGTGTATCCGCCCTTTGAAATTCTGTGTGAATCTATCCAAGGATTCAAACTCTACCACCAACTCGAGTCATTATTGATTCATTCATTCTTGAAATTATAAAATATTCGTATAATCTGAATTTGAATCGTACTGCTTACGTTTGTCGCATAATACAACGTCATTTGAAAATGCGGTAACGCTTAATAGTTGATGCTGACAATATTTTCAACGACTTTGACGTAAAATATTTTAGTTTGTAGGTATGCATTTATATAACTTTGTCATGTATGGTTAGTTGCAACAAATAAAATGTATAACTGGACGTATGAATGGAAAAAAATTGCTTTGCTATAAATCTGTCCTAATCTGCGAAAAACCTAAACCGAAAAATATCCCCCAGAGATATCTGGGCTACCCACAATGAGCAGAAAAGAAAGTACTACGAGTTCTACTATTAGGCTTACTGTTGCCATTTTTAACTTTGACTTTTGTTAGAACCGTTATTACTGCGATTAATCTTCTCTGACGTTGTGCTGTACTCAACTAATACTAAATTTTCTAGTCACTATGAAACTAATCTGAGTCTGTTTGTCTTTCCCTATAAGTTTCTTAAAACAATTCATGTTTACGATTTGTGTCCTTAACTTGCTTCTTTTTACGAAGAAGCAAAACTTTGCTTTAAACTTTCAAGATACAGTTGGAAGTTAAAGGTACTAACGTTCTTACCGATAACAATCAAGTACGTGCTTACTCTCGTATCAAGAAATTTCTCAAACGTGGAAGGAAAAACATTGGTTGCTGCCCTAAAATATGATGGGACAGGAAAGATATGCGCACTACCCTAAGAGCAGTATCCTTTTTGTGCCCGATGTAAGAGATTGTGATGAATTTAGGTTAGTAAAATTTACCAGTAAACATGTAAATACTGACACACTGTCGAAACCTATTTTTTCACCATCTCCGGGTAGCGCTTCAAGTTTACAAAACTGTTGGTCCAAACAGTCTTTTACGACACTCATTTCTTAAAAACCTTAAGTCAGATTAAAACTTTTCATATTTCTACCAAATTAAACGACACACAATTGTCTTCAGGCTTAACGCGTTCTTGCATTTTGCAGATATCGGTTACCGATTATTTCATTGATGAGGTGCCGAAGTGCAATCGCAAATATCCAGCACACAACCTGATGACTTTTTTTCCGGGTTTTTGTGAAAGCTAAAAAAATATATCTCATGATCCCGTCTTGTATGATCAAGTGTGTAACAATGATTTTAATTGTTTAAAAAAGATTCTTTCAGTACAATGTAGTGCTGATTGAAACGTCAAATCGAATTTTGCTTGTAAGTGGGTGCTGATATAGATTGCTATAAGTAGCTAAAATTATAGGTGTAGAACCTATGGTTAATAGCTTCACGACATACGAGTAATTACATGTTAAATTAATTGATTTCTCATAAGGATTAATTTTCAAACTACTCCTTGCATTATTGATGCGTCAGTATTAATGCATTAAGAAAAAAACTGTTCTCTCTTGCTACACAAGATGCTGAGAAGCAAGAGCAAGAAAAACATTTTGTACTTTGTCCATTGCTGGTCAGGCAATAATTGAGCTTGTATTCTAGTTACTTTGCCTGTCTTGATGACGACTACTACAAGTACGACGACAACCTCGAGACCCACTAGTGCCACTCCCAGTTCAACCGTGGCCCCTCTAGTGGACCAAGATTTTCCAAAAAAATTCACCAATTGACCTAGCAAAAACTGTTATTCGAAACTGTCAGTTTGAAATCAATATTAAAAGTTCACAATGCGTGAACAAGGCAGGATAGTTAGTAAGCGCTGTAAGATATATAGTGGTGGCTGTCCAATTGCTGTAAGGATTTTCGGCGATATGAAAAAAGATTACGAGCACCAGCATATCATTATTATCATTCCATGCATCCATTGTAATAAATTTTTACGTTAATGCATTGTAGCAAACTTCCAATCATTTATTATTTCATTGTATTTCATGCATGATCGTTACGTGCGGTTTAAGGAAGCAATAGAATGCGTACGCGGTATCGAATCCAGCCTGTTCCTGTTTTTTTTTCTCTTAATTAAAATCAAATTCAGCTGGGGTAAGGGAGAATAGCGGTCGAGGGAAATGAATTCATTCAACCTGTAAATGTCGGGCCTGTACTTGTAACTGGCAATAATTAAAATCAGAGAAACTCATTCAGTTAGGTTAAATATTGTAATAAATTTCCGAAGCTAATGACTTTAGTTACTTAAAAGATGACTTTAAATAAAATGACAGAAGAACTGAGGGAATGAAAGTGGTTATGCGTAGAGCCAATTTATTAAACGGGAGATTGCACGGATTAAATAATGCACCTGGTCTCTTTCTTCATGTCCTGTCTCGTCCAAAGTCGGTTAAAAAAGCCTATCGCTCCTCTTGTCGTTGACTCAAATTTTGGCCAAGCCATCGACGATGATGCTTACTTTGTAGACATATTCTATGCGAGATCGAATACACGATTTGCCTAACGCAATAGTTCGTAATACATGTTTTATGACAGATTTCGGCGTGGTAAATTCCTTCTTTTTCACAACAAAATAAAACTTTACTTTGTAACTGAATCCAAATTCCGATATATTTGGGGTACAAGACCTGAGTGAATTAATCAAAATCTACAAACTGACGCTAAATTATTTGATTATTAAAATCTCGTTGTTACTATAAATTCGCACTTGCTTGCACTACTTAGACAATAAAATGCGATTTGGGATGACCTAAAGTGATTTTTGAATGTGAGTACCATGGAACCTATTTCTGGCATGGCATTGTAATGTAAGTATAAATCAAGGCATACGCCGGTGGTACTAAAAATTGTGACAGTGTTGCAAAATATTTTCGGTATTGTGTTAAACATGTTTTTTTTTAAATATTTGTTATGATAATTCCTGGCTAGATTTTGCAGTAATACGGTTAGTTAGATCCTTGTTCAGTGTTTAATCATGTTTTAATTTAATTTTGCAAATTGGCATTTGGAATGCACCGAAAAGAAAATCCAATCTTCTAATAAATCTTTAGCAATTACTGTATTTCTGGGAATAAACATTTAATTCGATTCAACAGCTTGGTGAACATCTAATGGCATTATTTGCCCATTCCGAACGTGCACTGCAGCATAATACCATATTTCCGAACCCGCAGAATAATCGATGACATAACGTGTTGCAAGGGGCTCTCAAAAAAATTAGTAATAGAAAAATTGTAATTCACCTTCCATGCTAAATCGGCAAGCAAACAGCAAAATGAACAAGTTCTTTACATGCATAAATACATGCCCAACTCATTATGGTAGTACAGTGGGTGTGCTCCTAAGCACTTCAGTATGTGTCCCGTTTTGTCAAGCCAAAAACAGGTCGGATTATTGGTGCCGAGGGCAGAAAAACCAAGTGAAACGACACATATTATGAAACTCATTATTTTCGTTCAAATGTCTCATTTCTACACTCATTAAGTTACA
>JAHZMX010004314.1:0-17197 GCA_027743895.1 Seira musarum
GCTAATGCAAATTTCGTCACGTAGTCTATCGTTCTCACGCCACTCAAGGAATAATTCCATAAGGGATTACTGACGTTGTCTGATCTTCACCATCGAGCTCACTAATGCAAATGTCGTCACGTAGTTTATCGTTCTCACGCCACTCAAGGAATAATTCCATAAAGGATTACTGACGTTGTCTGATCTTCACCATCGAGCTCACTAATGCAAATTTCGTCACGTAGTTTATCGTTCTCACGCCACTCTATGAATAATTCTATGAAGGTTTACATACTTTGCTTGATCTTTACTATCAGGCTTAAGTAATGTATTTTTTCGCGTACCCATCGTTCTAACGTCGCATGACAAAAAAATTGAATAAAGAATCACAAAACCAAGAGCTTTACATGAGGCAACGTAGCAATTGCAGAGACGTAACCCATGGTTAGTAAATGAATGCAGTGTTTTGCCATCCAGACAAGCACAGAGGGAAGACGACATACGTAAGCTCAACGTTTGCGCTAGACACTGCATTACGAGTACGAGTTTTACAATGCTTTACTGATATGGCCTTGGACCATATTTGGTCCTTCTTTAGCTTAGTTTGTCATGCCGGTGTCTATACTGCTGGAGTAGTATAAAGCGTAAATCCGGACTTTCATATTTAGATATTGACACTCAACAGCTAGTGAGTTTGCATCAGTCTTCATTCAGTGCTGCTCCAAAGAACAACTCGTCTTAGTCTGTAAGTGGGCTCAAACAACAACTGCATTATTTGATGAGTTTTAGTGTTTGAAACGGCGCTCTGTACTGTGCAGAAGTACTGAATATAATAGAAATCAACTGGCTGTGCTATTTACCCTAAACCCCTTCCTGGTACAAACATCGAACATTGCACCCAATAGTTCATTGTTAAGTGACAATTGTTATAATTGCAATAGTAGTTGAGGAATAAATAACTTAGCCAATTGACTGCTTTTCACTGTGCAAAATTGAACTGCACTGAACTGAAGCAAACATGGAGTTTGCGTTACAATACGGTTGCTTGCCTGTTACGGTGGAAGAATTATCTGCATCAGCTGAGAGTCTTTCAATATTGGATTTGTCGCTGGAAGTTACACAACAAATTTCGTATCTTATTCGGAACAAAAGCTCAGGTAAATTTAAAATTTCATTTGCTGTTTGTAGAAACAAAACTATTTTGCAATTAAGACGGCCAAAATATGCATGCATTTATGTCTGTGATATAGGCTTTGGAATAACCACTCTGTCATTTAGTATCGTTGTTGCTCAAAATCTGTATTTTTCCAATTTATATAACATCTTAAAAATCAACTGCTAGTACAATACCAAAGTTGTATCTATCTTTAGGACTAATTCATTGTTTATTAATTCTACATGGACTTTTTCTGCGTTTCAAATCAACCCGACCATGCGCTTTGAAAAAGTTTTTTAAAACCAAATCACATTTAGATATTTTGTACGTTGGCTTGACAAAAATTAGTTGAGGAAAGTTACGGAAACACAAAAATGTTTTACCATTTTATACCGCTAAATTCGGGAATTTAGGAATTTAAACGTTGCAGAGTAACTTCATTCAGAATGAGCCAATGAGGTGGTGCTATGTCAGGGATTGCAAAGTTAGAAGGAGGACGCAATTAAGCATAAAAAGCTACATTAGAAACCAGATTTAGAATGTTTTTATTGATACGTGGTTTCCTTTTAAAATAATTTTTTGTCGGTTTTCATAAATTTTTGGACCGAGCTCCTGAACCATTTTATTGTCCAATTTCTGTGATTTTGGTACCAAAATCAAGGTAATCAAAATTCATAGGTGCCTTGTTTAAGGATTTTGCAAAACTCATATCGACAAAGTAGAAATTTTCAAAAAATGTTTTCAAACATTTTCATGAAGTTGCGATAAAAATGATGACGTGCATATTGGTATGTCTAAAGATAATTATCGTTTGACGTTAAAATGTGGTATCAGATTACAAAACTAATATGTATATCTGCAAAATATTAACATTGTCTAAGTGTAAACGGATGTATCCATTTCGGGCTTGAATTTATCGTCTTCAGTTAAACAACAATTAAATTCGTTTAAATCAAAAATCGTATTTGCCAGACCTCCATTTATTGTGTCTAATGAAATATGTGAAACGGTAACTACTATTTCATTAGACACTAAATCCCAATTTCTATTGGAAAGAACGCGTGAGTTGGGTTCAAAGAATTATATATTTCTTCCACCTCTGCAGTCCAACCTGAATGGGATGAATGACGATGAATGAAGTTGCTCTACTAGATCCCATTCATCTCGTTTGGATATCGTTGCAGATGCGTATTTTATAAGAAAGTTTTGAGAAAAATTTATCGATTTTGGGAGTATTTGACAATGTTTTGTCATTCAACCGTCAAATTGGGTCGGATTGCTCCGAACCCTTACAAATGGATGCTCCAACCACATTTTTGGTGTGGTGCCACAAACGAACAAATCTTTTTGCCGTCGTATATCGCAAACTTTACCATTGTGGATAGGTTAGTTAGGTATTTGTCTGAGGTATTGTCGCGTACGTTTTCAGGCTGATGGAGCCAATCTCCCCAATGTTAAATTTGAAAAATTTAAAAGTTTAATTTGTTGCGCTAAGATGATTCAATTAGGAATATTAGCAGAATATTTAAAGGTGTTTTGTAAAATAATCATATTTGAAGATTTTTTCTTAAGAAAAACTTTTGATGTCTCGCTTTGTGACATACACTAGTCGTTCCAGTATCAACAGATGAAGCGTAAGGGAATTTTGCATGGACTTTCAAAATTCAGTATTCGGCACTCAAAGCAATTATGTTATACAAATTAAATAAATTTCCATCAATTTCTCCTCTACAAATTTATCTTACAAAATCCTCATAAAGGCGCCTAGAACTTTGATTGCCTTGATTTTGATTCGAAAATCATAGAAACCAGACGCTGCAGTGGCTCAGCAGCTCGCTGTCAAAATGTTCATGGGAGAAATTTGCCTTATTGCAATGAAAAACATGCTTACAAGGGAACATGTACAAGTTCACAGCAAAAATGTTTAATTTAAATTTTTGATGTCCACATATCACTTTCTGATTGTTTGTAAGCCAGCACTTTTCATTTTATAACGACAATTGATTGCTTTGCTTTAGGCGTACCAATCAGCCTTAGAGACCAGGCAATATTAGGATTTTGTAAAGTGCTGAGCAAAAAATGCGAGAACAAACTCATTGCCGAAAGCAGAGCTGCCATGGCAGGATTCACGGGAAAGGGAAGTTCAACCCGAGATGCAAACGCTATTGGGGGTTCCACGAAGTGGTCAATGGGCAACACTCAGAATTTGGCAAATTCCGCGGCAATGGAAAGTGCCATCATTCTTTCTCAACCAAAACGTGGCTCTGTTAACGCCCCCAGGGACAGTGTACCCGACATCGACATTGACAAAATGATCCTCAAGCCCGACTCAATGCTTTCTCTCCAAGATTGCATTGGAATGGATAAAGTTAAGACCGACATAATTTCTGGCATTGTTTTGCCCTTGCTTCCCTCCGCTGGAATCCCAAATGAGTTGCTGTGGAAAGGACTTCTCTTGTTTGGTAAATATATAGTATACGAAGGCTTATAGTATTTGTTTTATATGATATTGATAGTAATCTATTTTTAGGGCCAAGTGGTGTGGGTAAAACACGCATTCTTCGGTCCCTTAATAATGATTTGAGAAAACTTTTTGGATTGAATTTAACCTTCATTACTGTAACGATGGCGGACGTCTTGGGGAACTATCATGGAGATACAGAGCGAAGGTTCAGCGCAATCTTCGAGGAAGCCTCAAACCGTTTTCCGGCCGTGATCGTTATTGATGGTATATCTAAGAGACAAGAGTTTAGGTTAAATAATAGCATGACCAGGATTTAAAAATGCGTTTTTGTAAATGTAGAAGTTGACGCATTGTGCGCAGATCGTTCTGGAGCGAATGAAAAGGAAACTGACAGGAAGGCCAAAAACCACCTTCTGAGCCTTATGGATGGGTTGGCACAAAAGAATCCTGTGATGGTTGTCGGGACTACCAACAAGCCAGATCAAATAGATGGAGCTTTTCTAAGGTAACGCTATTATAATTGAGTAAGTCCAGTTGGGTTTGATCACAACCTGTCAACGATGTCTTGGGATTTCAAATCTTTTGGTCCCAAGCAAATTGGAGGTAAGTGCGTAGCTCAAAACCGCTTGCAAAAATTTTTTCAAAAATTTCTTTTCGAAGATATGACAAAATTATATGCTGGACTTGGGACAGTCATATCTTGAAAATTTATCATCCGATTATCGTAATTCTTTTTTTGTTGAATTCCCCGTCCAATTTTCTGGATGTCATTTTCTCGGTTTGGTTACGCGTAAAATTGACGTATGTAAATTTTCGACAAATTAATGTCTAAATCAGTGCAGAATAAAAGATATTTACATAAAAAGGATGAAATCAATGTCGCTGTTACGCAAAACCCCCTAAAGTTCCAGATAATCGGAATATTCAAAAAATATTTTAAATATCTTGTACGTTAATTTGGAGTAGTAAATGAGGTTTGGCAATCAATTTTAAAGCTTTACAAACACATATATCATTTTGAACTGACTTGGACTTCGATTTCTAAAAAATACACGATGGCCAATCTTGACTGCAGAAATGGTCAACTTGTTTTTCAAATATCTCTTTCACTAAATTTTATTTTGCCAAACCGAGAAAAAGACATCTAGAAAATCGGACGGGAAATCCTACAAAAAGAGAATTACGAAAATCAGATAATAAATTTTCAAGATATGACTGTCCCAAGTCCAGCATATAATTTTGTCATATCTTCAAAAAGAAATTTTTGAAAAAATTTTTGCAAGCGGTTTTGAGCTACGCACTTACCTCCAATTTGCTTGGGACCAAAAGATTTGAAATCCCATGACATCGTTGACACGTTGTGATCAAACCCAGTTGGAATTACTCAACTAATAAATATTTTTTAGAATAAAATACGTATCAATTAGGAGACAAGATGTAAATTGCAATGAAAATATTACTGTTCATAGGAGATTCGAAAAACGAATCTATGTGACACTCCCTGGGCGAAAAGAACGCGCGGAAACGTTTCGTGGAATGATGTCTCTTATTCAGGATCCAAAAGTCGGGAGAATTGATTTTGATCGTTTGGCGGCAAAATCTGAACGGTAAGTATCTATAGCGTTATACAAAATATGTTATGTTTTTGCATAACTTTCCCTTTAATTATACAATTAGGTATTCTCCTGCTGATATTGCAAGTGTCGTCAAGCGCGCAGCACAGAACGTGCGATGCCAGAGTGCCGCTAACCGTGTTGTAGCAGCAATTGCAAGTGGCAAAACGGTTGATGGCAAAAACGTATTCAGTTCACTGGATATGCGCAAAATTACACAAGTAAGTTGAAATGATGCAATGAACAGCAACCGTCAGCTTTAAAACACTTTGTCCACCTTAAAATCCCGAATTAATTTGAACTTGTCTATTTCAGCAAGATCTAGAGGATGCACTAAAGTTCGTGTCACCCACCAACTCCGAATCAGATGAAAAGAAACTCTCGGCTTGGGCAGAAAAATTTGCTTCCCACACTGACAAGATTGCATATGACGACATACCAAACCAGTCCTTTGCTCTTGGATGTTTTGATTGTCTCACCACCTTTTTATAGGTTTAATTCATATTTCACAATGTGAGTAGTTTAGTATCATTTAAAAAAGCTTGGAAGGTTTGTTATCTACATTTGAGTAATTGTTGAGTTTTCACCTTTAAAAATAGCAATTTCTTAGAACAAATTAAAATTAAGACATGAAAAGCTGTTTTGATATAAATTAAGTAGTGAGTAAGTTCATTCAGAATGGAGGGGCACTATGTCTGTGATTGCAAATTTAGAAGTGAGACATTTTAAGGCATTAAGAATTATACTAAAAAAAAGGTATAGAAATTTATTTGGGTTACTATGTTTCTTGCAAGAATTATTTTTTGTCGCTTTTAATCAGTCTTGAGATCTTGCTCACCAGTGACAACGTTTTAAGGATTTGACGAAATTCGCATTGACAAGATAGAACTTACCAAAAAACCATTAAAATTAATTTAATAAAATTGAGATGAAATGAAATCACGAATCAATTAATATCCAATTAAACTCCACCACTCATTTTAGTCACACTCAAATTTCGCCAATGCAGGGACTAATTCTAATTGGGCTCCTAATTTTTTGTATTTGGCACTTTAAGTGTTTACGAAATGTAGAAGTAAGAAGTATTCTGCCAATTTTCACCTTACCAATTCGAATTTTGCCAAATCCTTAAATGGGCGCCTACTGATTTTGATTACCTTCATTTTGATACCAATATCACGAATACCGGTCAAGGTAGAGGCTGACGAGCTCGGTCCCAAGACTGGTAAAAAACTGACAAATAAATTATATTTTAACAGGAATGAAGTAACCTCAATAAATTTCTGTATCTAGTTTTTAGTGTAATTTTTAATGCTCAAAATGTCCCATTTTTAAGCCTGCAATCACATACATAGCGCTCCTCATTGGTCCATTTTGAATGAACTTACTCCAGTTCTTTTGCTGTCAATCGTTGTAACTGATGACTTTAACGACTATATGCAGTGAGGTACAGATTTTGTATGTGTAATTGCTGGGCTTCTTGATTTTTGAAACTTTTTGTAAGTATATTGTCCTTGAACCATATAATGTTTTTTTGCCAATAACACATGATAGTGATAATTAAAGCGTCCGATGGACATATTTGAAATGTGAATAATTAGGAGTTTGGAATTAGGATTAGGATACCAATGGGTTCATCAAAGAAGATGAAGTACTTATCTTGTAAAGCATTCTTGTAAAGTTCAACGCGACAACCGAAATTGATTCTTTGTTTCAGCTAGTGATGCAGGCGCAAAGTAATTCGTTTTTCCGCATTTATCATAAACCTTGTGTAATCCGGATGTTTTGTGCCAGTTTGAAAAACCCATTTAATAAAAACTCCATTGCAGGAGACAGGTAAAAAGCTTGAACCACTCTCCCCAAGGATATTTTCACTAATTCATCTGCTAGGTAATTTTAAATTCGGGAACATCGGTCGTCAATCAGTATTTTGAATTCTGACATTTTTAGCACAAAATAAATTGATTTGAGATATGAAAGTGCACATTTCATGAATTATTTAAGTGCAGTAATTTTTCAGATTGGCCAAACGAAAAGTTTAGCTAGAGCCGAATTCACTTCTCTGATTTCCTCCATTGGCACGGTGGATACGGGACAGAACCTTTCCCAAGATCTATCTGCCCCACTTAATTTCGGCAGAAATTAGGGAACACATATTTTTAAGTGATATTGAATTTGCCTTTGCCATTTTTATCTTGGGAATCCTTAGACGATAATGCAAATATTCTCACCTTTTTTCTCAAAGATTTTCATGCAGGATTAATTAATACGACAGTTGCGCACAATCGAGAAGTCAATTTCTCTTGACAGTGCGTGGTTACATGTTTTTTTGAATACGATAGTCCAGTAGTACAAAGTAAAATTGAAACATTGTCATATTTCACATATCCTGCTACAATGCTTTGATATCTCTTACAAATTCAAATTTCATAGGGTGTTAGGGTCAAACTAAATAAGTTTTATCCTATACGACTGACAACAAGCTCATAAAACATGGTAAAATTAAACTAAGCTAGTCAAGTACAAGGCATTTATGTTGTCAAGTGTGTCATAAATGATCTGTTAAGTTTTTGTCGTTTAAGAACAATGCCATTTAATAGCCTCTCAATCAAAGCCAAGCCCCCAAAATTGCCTCATTAAAAATAAAAAGCGTGTATGGAAAGACGCGACCTTGCCTGCTCATGTCTCATGCTTTGCAGTAAAATACCTCTCGCTTATGCGTGAGCACACAGTATGCAGTTCTTAAAAATCCATGCAATTTAAGGTAATATCAAAGAAGAAAGAAATAATTCATTCCATGAAATCGTTATCACAAACATCTATGATGTTGGTTAAATTAAAAAGAAAATGCCCACGGAAATACGGGCGAACAAAAACAAATTTGGTTGCATATCCGGCAAGTCTAATTTGTCACTTTCGTACATGCTGAACTGTGATAGCTATTTTAAATTTTGAATGCATAATTTCTCAGGACATAATTATTGCTGTGTTTACTAGATTTCTTGTTTGAATGTGGTACATCAACCTTGAGATGAGCTCGGCTTTCACAAATAGCTAATTGCAAGCCTTATTTACGCCGTTCATAATGCTTCTGCTGTGAGCTTACATCGTTAGTGAGTTTTATGATCGTTTTGGATAAGTAATCCCTCACATTGAATGACAACTAGGAATTACATGTGTCGATGAATAATTCTCAAAATTTCTCTGAGATATTGCAATACATATGTCAAGTCGAGCGTTTTTCCATTGGTGATAAATAATCGTTCCGACTAGTTTATCAAAATTATGGTTTATTATGGTAATGATGGTCTGTATGAATAAAACTTCAATTAGAAAAATGACGGCAGATTCTGAGTTCTAAGCTCGAGGAAAAGCGGAAACGACCTTTTGGTCTTCGGTTTACTCTTTTATACTATTGCTTTTACTGTTTCTCCGTGAGCCAATCATTGATTTATAAAAATGAACGAATTACATGAATTTTACCTACACCTTTTGGGGAAGGCAGAGTAGTCCAAAATAGGTAATGAGAAGGAATCTGGCATTGATCTTCAACTGGCAGGTACATTCCAAATCGACAGCTACCAAGACTCGCAACTTTATTTCGTAAAATAATCTCCTCACATTGAACCATAAGGCATGCACTTAATTGCTCAGCAAGGAATTATGTTTTGTTTATTGCTGGGCGTTGAAATACGTACACTTTTTCAGAGAATTTTTTTACGTGATAAAGTGTATAATGGTGAGCATATCTGATCCGATTAAAATTTCCAGATCCACAAAAAATATTACAATAATCGTTTTAACTTCGTTTCAGTAATTTTTCTATTATCTTGGGGATTGTGTATGCACGTACAAGATATCATATTTTTAAGTTTACATCGGCTTATTTGCTGCTTCCATTTTCATTCCTAACCCAGTTTTTTTAATGCAAATTTGTGTGATTCTAAACCCAATAGCATCCTTATTGCAGCTACAAAATGTTTTGCATTTACAATTCGACTCTTCATCTAGCTTAATTGACGAAAAGTACTGGGTTTAAGCAGGTTACGCCACAAGTACTAAATATATCATCAACACTAATATTGCGAATTGCACGTAAAGATTAACACAATTGGGTTTGACAATCTGGTTAAATAAACCAGAAGTCTCAATTATTATGTATAAGAAACCTTTTTGACACCGTTAGGTTCATTCTGACTTCTCCAGTAAAGCTTTGGACATCGATAAGAAAGGAGTAATTTTCCAGCGATTGTGGAAAAAGTTAAAAATGAATTTACATTGTGACAAGTTGGGCTGTGAGATTGATGTCATCTCGACTTTCGTTGCATTTGGGAATTGTAATCACAAGTAAGAAAGGCTATTTTTGTGAATTTGGGATTTTACTTTCGTGATATCTGCATTATTCCACGTGAATTCATTTTGGTTTTCCTACATTAATTTAACACGTAGCTGAGTCTAGCAAAACGAGTATTGAGATTGATATGACCGGATCCTTTATGCATTCTGAACATGTGTGTAGTTCTTCTACATTTGAATTTACTCAGATCCGATTTGGGAGATCACAAAACAAATTGCAAATTACTCCGTTAGACGAAGACGAAGGTTAGTATCGTCTTATAGACAAAATGTAACTTCGAAGGGGTTGGTAAAGACTTTGATTTAGTTAAATTTTGTGCATAGTGCATGAAATAAATTAATCAAAACTAAGTAAAATATCCTTGCGAGTATCGTTTAACTGAAGTCAATGAAACCTCCGAAAATGAGCCAAGGAAATATGACAGTGGGGAAGATTAAAGCTCCAGAAAGTAATCTGGAAATTTCAACAGAAACTTCTAAGAGAATGAAGCAACGATTTGATCAGCTAGATTTGCAATTGCATATGATTGTTTTTTGAATGCAGTGGGATTTTTTCATGTAGAAAAAGTTTTCCAGCAAAATGAATTAATAAATTGGAATTCGACTTACATTCCGTTTAGAAAAGAAGATAGAAACGGGACACGATTCCCAATCAGTTATCTCGTCTATGGTTGATCCAATCAGGACAATCTTTAAATCATCGGAAAGAACAGCTTTTATAGGACAGATTTGCGTATTTGGTTTTAAAATAATTTATTATGAATAGTAGTGGCACGTGGGTTAAATAGTTCACAGGGTCATGTCCACTGATGTCCAAGTTATACCAAAGCCTCCGGCCTATCCAAACTATCAGAATTGTTCTGATCATATCCATACCTGATCTGTTCTGATCCTTATCGGATGATCAGATATGCCTCGTGCTAGATCAGGTATGGATATGCCGCAGATATGGATGGATATGGATTACAGAAATAAAATATGTTATGCATTAAGTTACGGTATTCCTTAGGGAATTTTAAATTTAGTTGCTGCCTATAACTATCATTTTGAAAAAATCCTCACGTGTAGTATTAGCTGTGCCTGAATTTAGGTGCGCCGTAACGCAATACTTAATTTTTATTTATGAGCAAATGGAGACACCACCGATGATAATTCTGTTGGGCGTCTATGTTTTCAATGTTAGTTTTACTGTCACGAATTTTGACATAATTGTATCCACAGTCATTTTGAACGTTGAAGAAAGAGGTTTTTTGTTAACGACGGAAAATTTATATAATATTTTTTTGTACTTTTACTAACTTATCTGTAATTGTACATTTTTGAATAAGACCTTAAATTATGAAACGCACTTAATAGGTTATAAAGTTTAAGTTGCTCAAAAGTGCGTTTTGGAGAGAATTTCCAAATTTCATTCCACGAATGAAATTCGTTCCTTTTGAGGAAGTAATATAGGAGTCTGAGCTCTTCCGTAAATCTTAACTGAAAATATTTGTGCATTTGATTAGGTTCCATTCCTTCTGCCTTCGCGATCATTTGAGGCAACAACGCATTTATTACGAACGCCAAAATCTTCAGGTAAGCTATAAAAAAATTGTAATACTTTGCGTAACATGCTTAGCTCTGCGTAAATAAAACATTCATGTTTTTAGTTTTAACGTTTTAAATTTTTCAGTGGTTTAAATTTTATAACATGTATCGTTGATGACATTTTTCGTTTTCATGACAAACGTTTTTCAATTCTATTGGGTTTAAGGTAGAGCAATCGTGCCCAGTTTGCGGGACGGACACACCGGTGGTATTTTACCAACGATATGTTGGTAATCCCCCTGCTAATAATCTGATGATTGTCCCCGGCGAGCAACCAAAATGCCCGCTTTGCCGGGTAAGTATTACTAAATTAGGTCTAAATATTATTTTATTGTTCTACAATTAACCCTGCATTTTTAAATTTCAATTTCTAGGACCCAGTAACTTCTCTGGCAATAATACCAGAGAGGTGTAGGCACGTGCACCACCTCCATTGCTTCTACCGGATTACCCAGGGGCTTACTGTCGAAGGACACTGCTCAATCTGCAGACAGGGAACTGGTACGGCAGGAAATGAGGTCATGATAACTACTTTACCAGCAGACAGTCCAGAAGAATGACATGGCAGGTGAAAAATTTGGAGAAAAACCGAGAGCAGCAAATGACAAAATTTGTCATTTAAATTACTTTTATTCAACTTTAGATAACTGGAGCATTCTCATTTCTCACTGACCAAATTTTTGTAGTTGATTTCCGTAGTTTCATTTAAATTTAATCAATCACTAATCAATTAATTAGTTGAATCGACTACAAGTAAATATGTTCATCCAAAAAGAGCAATACCATTACAAAATCCGAATGTCTAGGTTCACGATAAATATATTTGACACTTTCTGTGCTTATTGCCTCACGAATAAATAAATAACATAATTTTGCTTGCATATAAACGTTTGATATAATCGAAAGACCTTGAAAACTTTTTAAAACGCAACGGTTTAGAGCATAGCAATTACAACATGGTTGCACTGGATTAAAACATTTCAAACTTAGAGACGTTGTTGATCAAACAAAAATGGATTTCATCTTTCACCTCCAAAATTCCAAAATCCTTATGGGGATTTACAAGGGAAAATGAAAGGTTGCAAAGGAGGAACCCTTACCAACATTTCAGAAATCGTAAATGAACAAAATTGTCAATTTAAAATGTTGGTGAGGGTCCCCCCTTTACAACCTTTCATTTTCCTTTGTGAATCCCCATAAGGATTTCCGAATTTTGGAGGTGAAAAATTATTTTTTCAGTAATGAGAAAATGGGTGCTCATGAAACAACGGCGATTTGCACATGATCATTTTGGACTAAATGCTACATTTTAGCGAAATCGTCAGTGCTCGAAAATTTTATTACGAGAAATAGTAACCTCGTAATTTGGACAAAAAGGATGTACTATTTTAAATAAATTACTGGCCCTGAACCTGAAACTCTATGCCTGACCTGCCCCAAAATCTGTACTAAATGTTCAGGCTGATTCAAATTTGGCAGGGGTCGGTTGACCTAACGAAAAGGACGCTTTTACCTTAAGATATGAACGTTTTCTTTATTCAATTAAAAAAGTACGGATTTACCTCGTTTTGGTTAGGAAAATAAAATATTTACAGTTAGATAAATCAATCCTATTTTGACAACAATTCAAACGGTCAAAATGGGATAAATCATTGGAATACAATGAATTAATCTTCAGTCAAAGCTTTTCCACAGCCTTTTGGCCGTCCACGACTTCTTTTTTCCTAATGCCTCCAGTTGCTACACTTGGTGGCGAGCCTAGTATTTCACTTGAGACGTAATCCTGGAATGTCCTCCAGAGTTTAGACAAATTTTCAGATGTAACTTTCATAGGGAGGTTTTTTTGCATCTTATGGTTCTCGACACTCGTATAAATGATAGTGTCATCTTCATCCGAAATTGTTTTTAATTTTGGCTTTCCTAGTATCCAGGCCAAACATTGTTTCATTTGTGTACTGGATTGGTGAAAATGCCACAACACGGCCTTATAATTTTCTCTTTCTCCATCTCTTTTCTTAGACAACTCTGACAACATGAGTTTGGTTGTACTTAGGTGTGCACCTGTGAATGAATGTATGTATGTAAAATGGGTGATTTGTGTTTCAGTCTGGAATGCCTCTTCCAATGGAACATATCTTAAGTGGTCTTAAAGTTATTATATGCAGTATAGAAAACAGCATGGTAGTGCCTGATGTAATAATGCCAACAACCTACAGGCTTAGAAAGTGAAGACTGCCGAATAATTTTTGCATATTCTGATTCCCCGTGAAATTACCTTACGAATGAATATACCCCAGAAAGTCAGATCTGAATGGGAACTTTCCGCATAATAAGCAGTTAAAATATTGTTTCTTTTTATTGTCTTTTGCAATTCATCTTTATCCGCACGAACCGCCTTTCGTAACACGTAACGTAACACGAAAATAACAAAAAACTATTCGGTAGTCAGGGCTATATATGTCCTCAAATCCATTTGCAATGGCTGGAGCGGAATCGGCAACCAAAAACTTCCGTTCGGTAATACTTAAAAAAAGTTTGTTTTTGTCTAACCATTTCGCTCTCTTTTTCCTAACCATAAGGCACGTTTCTACCCCACTTTTTCATGGATGGTTCACCTCACTTTTTGGTGAGGTAAGGTGAGGTAAAAGCGTTCAAAATCGTTAGGTGAAAGGAATATTCTCTTCAAATTTTTTCATAGTGCCCAAGCATCATTCAGCTATCTCCTACGTAAGTGCTTTAGTGTATCTGTCTGTCCGTCCATACTGAGTAAGAGGTATATGCAGATTTAAAGGTAAATGTATTGAATCAGTTTATTATTAAAGGAAGTCTATGCAGTTTAAAATATAATTCGACCTAATACATTTTGGGGATATCAAACTGCATCGATTTGATCAATGCAATTAAATGAAATTTTGAATGGGAAATTCTTGCCAAAGGCATAGAAAAAGTAATTGCGAACTGTTTGGATTTCAATAATTTCTGAATTATGTAACCGCGAAGGTATTTTTAAATTCCAATGATGCAACTATGACAGGACAATTTAAGCCCGGAAATATACACGGACATGAAAGTATTGCATCGATAAGGCTTCTGTTACAGTTATCGGCCCATGCTGTTACGGTACCAAATTCGCTCGACTTTAATAATTTTCGGTCAAGTTTTTTAACAATTCAGTAAAAGCACCTACGAGCTGATAGATGACTCAACTTTTTTTATGAGAGCAGAAATTGGGACTGCGCTGCAGCCGGGGCCGCACTAGTCTCCTACATAAGTGCCCTAAAATGTCTGTCTGTCTGTCCCAAATATACAATGGTCATACTGAATAAGAGGTTTATGCAGATTAAGACTTAGATATTTCGATTTTTTTACGATAACCAACGATTTGTAAAGGAGGCTAATGCAGTCTACAAATATTTTACTATCAAACCAGGATGTAATAGGAGATTCTGTGGGACAGATAATTATGGAGTGCATTTGTGCTGTGGTAGAACCATTACACATTTGCGGTCAGGATGTAGTCATTTATTTTTGCCTGCCCCAGAAATACTCAAGAAGAGGTTTTGCATATTGTAAGTTAAATGTATCGAATCTGATTAGAAGCACCACTGATAAGTAAAGAAGGTTAGTGCAGTCCAAACCAATTTTACTCCCAAAACGCGGGGTATTTAGAGGAGGTTTGAGGAGTCTAAAAGTATAGCAATGTCAGAATGCAGTAGGGGACTTTGCGAGGGGTTTATACAGTTTACGTCAAGCCAGAATGCAGTAGTAAGTAAACCAATAGAGCCACGCAAATTGTGCCTCAGGGCAATAATAGCACATGCACACTTTATGACCAGTTTTATAAGAACTGGCATGCTGCAAGAGGAATCAAGCTATGTTTCGGAAGAGAGGAAGGAGGGAAGCTTCGAAGCTGCCGGGGCCGCTCTATCAGTAGATGCGAATGTGAACATCGTATTTGTTTTCTCACCTTGCTAGCTTACATTGATTCCGTAAAACTGGTTGAGGTGTTAGAGGCACGGTTAGAAATACCATTCTCAGTGGATAAAGTTGTTTTAAGGGAAGAGCAAAGGGGGCTGCGAAGCAGCCGGGGCCTAACTAGTAACACTATTAGAGCGTACTTATTTGAAGGACTGGTATTATTATCAGTAGATTCAGTTCTTTGATTAAGACGACAGTATTTAATACACGATGTGAATTATACGCATCTCATGACAACATAGATGTTTTAACCGTAAAAACGTCTTTCCAGACTACCGTATATTCTAATATTGAACGCCCTACGTTCTAGTCAAATTCTCTCGACCCACGCGTTCTATTTCGGACCCGCGTCCTATTCATTCACTAATATGCATTATGGATAACAAATTTGCAGATAGAAGTTATTAATTCACATTTTTGTACCAAACGCGAGCATCGTTTGGATGCCTAAATCATAGTAATTGCAGGAAATTGGAACTTTGGGTGTGTTTGAACATAATGCTTTGAAATGTATCCGCGTCTCAAATTTTACGATACCCAGCTATTACATAATGCTCAAAGAAGCATGATGTTTAATTTTTAAGGGGACAGTTGGGTCAAAATGCTTCTTTGAGCATTATGTAATAGCTAGCATGGGGACATTTGAGTCAGAACGTGTATATATTAACTATGAACTGATTTCCTTACTAGAACTTGGTATCTTAAAATTGAATGCGTTCAATATGGGTGCGTTTGATTTGGATGCGTTCAATCCGCTGCGTTCAATTTGGATGTTTTTAAAATTGGATGCGTTCGATTTGGGTGCGTTCAATCCGCTGCGTACAATCTCAATGCGTAAAATCCGGTGCGAATAATCCGATTCCCTATCAGAATCTGGTTTTTTGATTTTCAATCTGATCTGAATCAGAAAATTTAAATGCAATTTTCAGATGTCTCAAAATTTGTATTTTAGAAGACTTTTTTCGACAATTTGTGCTTCAAGCTTCAAAATGTATAGGAACTATGGAAAGTTCGACATGTATGTCACACATTTTGTAACGATAAGCTTTATCTTTAGTCGTGAAAACGACTTTGGCATTTTCAAACGCGCCAGAAGATGAATTTTAAAGTAAAAAATGCAAAAATTTTCAAATACTGATCAAACTGTTAGCCGCAGATTGAATAAATCACGTATAGTTCAAGTAAACAAAGTACTAAATTAATAAAATCGGTGTGAAGTTCGGTTTTAAATAATTCTGATTTATCTGACATTTTCAGATATATCTGATTTGGAAAACAATCAGATTCAGATCTTAGTTAGTAGCTGAAATTTTCTATCTAAACTGATTCGAATCAACAAATTTAGCAGCATCTCACGTCGTCCGTGTCTACAGTACAGAAAGCGCCGTTAATCAATGATTGTCCAATACAATTAAAATTGTATTGAGGACAACTTTTAGTAACGGCAATCTCTTTCAAATGCCACGGTAAATTTTCCTTAAACTGTGCACACTTATCAAACATTATGTACTAAATAATTGCGCCCAGTCTCAAGCTGACCGCATTCTTTGTTTTTGAGAAAAGTTGCGATTACCATTTTGTGCTGAACGCATATAGCTGATACATAAATTAATTGGTATTCCAAAATGCCACGGTCAATTTTTGTGAAACTTTGCACAATTATCAAACATTATGTACTTAATAAGTGTGCCAAGTCTCAAGCTGACCGGATTTTTCGTTCTTGAGAAAACATGATTACCATTTTGTGCTGAACGCATATTGCTTATAAATAAATTATTTGGTATTCCAAAATGCCACGGTCAATTTTTCTAAAACTTTGCACACTTATATAACATTATGTACTTAATAAGTGTGCCAAGTCTCAAGCTGACCGAATTTTTCGTTCTTGAGAAAAGTTGCGATTACCATTTTGTGCTGAACGCATATAGCGGATACATAAATTAATTGGTATTCCAAAATGCCACGGTCAATTTTTCTGAAACTTTGCACACTTGTACAACATTATGTACTAATTAAGTGTGCCAAGTCTCAAGCTGACCGCATTCTTTGTTTTTGAGAAAAGTT
>JAHZMX010004315.1:0-17185 GCA_027743895.1 Seira musarum
TTGATTAATTTACGAGGGCACAGACCGAGGAGGTCGGATAAACATTAGGAATTCGCAGTCTAGTCAGGCATCAATAAGACCTGAATCGTAATTCAACAATAACTTTACAATTTATGTATTAATATTTACATTAACAATAAAACTACTTTGCATTACATTATGTGACTGAACTGATTTGTAATATTTTTTGAATTCTTGCGGAAATAAATTGTAATTTGTTAGTGAATTAAGGAATATAGATCAATTTATATTGTTGGAAAAAATGCACACGAGCTTCAAAGATGGAAAAATATAAACCTCATCCATAATCCTTTACGTGTAAGTAGGTACCTGTTAAAATATTTAAAGCGGACGCTAGTTACCGTCCAGCTCTAGTTCTTTGATTCAATCCAACGCTTATATCTCAATTTGGAATGTTTAAAAGGGGAAAACTTTTTTTACTACTTTCCCCAAACATGTAAAGCAGTGAAAGTAATCTAATAATAATAGATATATTCATGAATTGCTCAGATATTCCTTTTCCTAGGGTAATGGTAATAGTGATCAGCATCTGCTGCATAGCTACTAATTTTTTTCTCCTCCGAATGCATCAATTTTGTATTACAAAAGAGCCAACTTCTTTTGCTCCTTGGTTTTATCGTGCTGCAAAATAAGTGCTGTGTGCTCGTCTTGTGTTCCTGGTTTGCTTTTCCTAAGAAAAAGAACAATTTTTGTCGGAGCTTGTTGGTGTGTAGTGTGTGGTGGGTGATGCATCATTTTTATCTTCGTTGTGTCCATTTACAACATAGAAAATATATACGTACTTTATACCATGCCATTCCAGCTCCGGGTTTTTTCCTTGAAACTGGAAATAGCGCATTTTCGTCTGAAGATTGTGCTTGTTTCACGTTTACATCATCAATTCTTCTTGTGTCTTTCCCGTCCACTAATGAAAAATGAGCGTTGTTGTTTCGGATGAAAAACAGCTTTCGAAAAAAAATTCGAGCGTATGAAATATTTTTCGCGGCATTTTACGCCTTGTGGGAGAAATACACTAAAACTCAAAGATGCTTTCCCCAATCTCATCGCACTCGCTGTGAATCGTTACGCTATTTCTTTTTTTTAAAAAATACGTAATCACTCAAAGAATATTGAAATCTGGCAAAAAGAAAGTTTAAATGCTGAGTAAATCTGATCTTATCCGGCTGCAGGTAGGCACACCGAGCCGATTCAATTGACGTCTTAGTAGAATGAAAGAGTCGTTATTTGTAGTTTATTTTTTCTGGATTGCATTGTTAGATTGACAAGGAAGAGTACAAGACATGTAACGCAGTGCCTCAAACCCGCAGGGATATAGTCCTCTAGTGGGAACAGAAAGGCGAAACTCTTTGCAAATCACTTCATCATCGTCATCCCATCCATTGTTCCATTTCCACAAATGGTCTGAAGTCCTATGTCATTATTTATAATTCTTCAAAAGAATACGATGAATGTTTGAGATATTCCAGATTATGCGTCTCGAAAAGAAACATCCTTGAATTGGTGCTTTAATTTTTCCCTCTGCATGAATGGAACAGTAGAAACATTTCGTTACTGGGAACCCTCAGTGTTGTGTTCATTGAATATAATCTAGGGGATCCAACCATTATTGCCATAACAGAAATAAATGTATGTATTTAACGAAAAATGTATGTATGTACATCTACCAAAAAATCGTTCTCTCGATCGTTGTCCCAAAAGTCAAGCAAAAAATTCCTTTTGAACTGTGTTTCTTTTTAAATCCCCCAGCAGAATTTACAGGAAGCACCACTCTTAAAAAGACTTCGATGTATAATTATAGTTATAAAAAATGAAAAAGTAATTATAGTGTAAGAAGTAATACAAATCACATAATATTTTCTATAACGATTCAATCGTATTGTCATAAACGCGCATAGACTTACGTATGGAATCACTTTGATTTATAAATACAAAAAAAAACTATTAAAACTTTCCTGGATACTTAAACTACGAAAATGATATTAATTCACTCATAAATACCTATATACAAAGCACAAGAAAAGGTCATGTGTCATCCATCCAGAGACTACTGAAGAAGCATCGTCGCGAAAGGCAAACAAAGTGAAAGTGAGATTGTGAGTGTGTTTGACGCGGATAATTGTTCAGCGTCATTTACCAGCAAGTCATGGCATTTATTTATGGCCATTATCCAGTAGCAAGAGCTGAAAAAAGGCTTGACATGGCAATGGCTCTTCTCTTTTCTGTACCTTTTTTCTCTCTCATCCGAGAAGCAGGAAATAGGAAGAACTCGAACTCGACTCGACTTCACCATTTTCCACATTGTACATACAATTTATTCGTTTTTCTACAGAACAAACGTCGGAACGTTTTTGTGAGAACCGTGCGCTTTTTATACTCAAATATCGTCTCTAGAAGTTAGAGCAAAATTAATTTGGAATCCAATCGCAAATCCTATCATTTCAAATCTTCAAAGCATTCCCTACTTCATTTTCACTCGTAAACAAAATAGGAATAAATATGCATTGACACAGTTTAGAAGAGGAGAACAAGAGTGAATTGGATTTTGCATGAGCTTTTCTACTTAACTTGCTGACACTAAATTTAATCAAAATGTAAATTCTGCTTAAGAATCGTACGAAAAATTTCATCATGGTACGATAAAATGTAAAATAACGTAACGGCATAACCGGAAAGGTTCCTTTGCAAACGAGCGAGTGCGATGGCCGATGGGTACAAAAAAATGCATAGGATTTGGTTTCAAAGTGCTTTGTTGAATTGACTGAGTGAGAGAGAACATAAAATCGCTCCAGAGAGGAGCAGAAAAAATACGTTAGTTATTACAGACATAAAAAGTTTATTTCTCATTTCTTCGCTTTCGTTGTCAACACATTGCATTGGCATATTCCGTAAAAAAATATATAAAAACGGTTATCATTTTTGTGCATATCATTTCAGCCTAAGCTTGTTTATTTTAAGTGGAAACCAATCTGGATTGCAATCGGGTCACATTTGAGAGGCACGACGTCCTCGTATTTTAATAATAAGAAAAAAGATGCCATTAAGGCACTTTCACAATCACTATCTTTCTCTCTCTCTCTCTCTGGATATCCATGACTTGGCCTGATGCAAGCAATCCATGTTGATCTCGACACAATGAAATTTGCCTTTCCATTTTAGCGTATACAGAATCTCTAGTTTTCTTTGTGGAAGCGAGAAGCACAAAATGGGCCAGTAAAGTATTAAGAAAGCCATCTCTTAGAAAGTTAAATTCCTCCAAAGCCTTTCCTTCAGTAATAAATGTGGCATAGTAAGGTATGAATGGCCGCGTAAAAATGGTGAAATTTAAACTTAAAAAACCAGGTCAGATAAAGAAAGAAAATCGTGAGACATGCCATGATGTAACAAGGTGGACTTGGACTCGAAGAGAGTAGAAGAAGGAACCTTTCCTCAAGTATTTATTGAATGTTCTCCTGGAATAGAATGAAACTTGATTTTTTTTCTTGTGTAGTGCAAGGAGCAGTAGTAATGTACAATTTTGGGTATCATCTCCATTTGTCCTTTAATAGCAGAATGGTGGAGAAGATAAGGCTGGAGTTTTTTATTTAGTTCCTTCCTTAATAAAAAATCATCTTTTCTAAGGCCAAGATTCCATTTTTACCTGACGTGTTTGTCTTGCCACGATTTGGCCTGCTTTGGCTCAAATATCTTTTTTTTTTTAATTCCAATCTATTCCACCTGCTGTTGCTGCTTAAGAATACAGTGATGCAATGCAAACAGAAGGGACAATTTCTTTGAATGGAATATTCTTGACGATGTGCTTCAAGAATCTCTCAAGATTCACGGATTCAACTCCAGAGTGAAACCTTTAGGTGTACTACTTCTATGTCAAGTGGTAAAGATTGAAGGAAAGGGTGAAGCTATTTGCATGAAAAAGGACAAGCACTTATACGATGACAACGTGTTTTCCATAAAAATTTGCCTTGTCGTTGGAATAGGGAAATCATACGAAATGGGAAAATATGGATGGATGGATTGTTTGAGTTCCACGTGAAATGTCCCACGCCTATCTACTCTTTCCTTCCTCACGACGAATAAAATCAGAGATGATTATTTGACTCTTGACAGATATACTCGAGTATATCTGTGCTTCCACTTCAGCCACCCATGTCTGTCGACGTGAAGAAAGGGTCCATCACAATACAATTTCTCATGATGTTACGCAAAATATTTTGAAAATGTCGTGAGTCATGAATTTTTTCTAAGATCTTGACAAACCACTAGAAGGAAAGAAAATGGTCTTTTTACATTTTAAGCTTAAATGCATACATAGCACTGTTTTGATGAGGCCAACTTTGCTTTTTCCTCTTCTCTCGCGATGACCTGTTAGTGAAAGAGGAAGGTGATTCTTTACTTCCTTCTAAATGGCGAGCTTTATGGTGCTATTAGTTTAAGAAAAAAATGCTCCATCTCATCTTCCTCCGTTTCCATTTCACGGAGTGAGGAAAATCTCCGAGAAGAGTGAGAATTCAGAAAGCTTAGTAGCCAAGCGAAAAGTGAAAGCAGAACGACAGGATACTTTTCTCCTCCACACTGCAGTATATTCAAGTTAACAGTTGACTTTAGTCATTTCTGCACACAAACGCTTTTTTTTCTTCTCTCCTTTTCACTTCTGGAAATAATGGAAGTAGTCAGTAAAGTACAGTATAACAGTAGCAGTAGAGCCTTTTTTTCAAAGAAAAGAATGAAATTCACGGTAGCAAAAGTTGAGAACTGCAGAATAAAGTTACTTTAGAGAAGAAATCCTTTTCAACTTCTCATATGCCATCATTTTTGTAAGATGGAGGAACTGGAATATTTGCCTCTCTACTTTTTTGTAGCAAAACCTATAAATATTGTTGTACGGTGAGTGTGTATGTATAAGTATGTATGCACAGTAAACAATCGGCATAGTCTAGCCAATGTCTAATTCTTTCCCCCGTGTCCACACTTCAACAACGAAAGATGCGAAAGACTTCTGTCTGCGCAAAAAATCTTTCTCTTCTTCCTTAGAAATTGTAAAAAATGTTGCCTTTTTCCAGAAACAGCTTTATAGAGATGATAGCAGCACTCGGTGAATACTATTTTTAAACAAAAACTTTTGTCATCATGAGAGCAAAAAAATGCATAAGCTAAGCTAACATATAAGAAGTGGGCCTGAAGGCGATTTCTTCCATTGATAGATAAGTAGATGTTGCACAGTAGTGCTTACAGGCAAGACGCTTGTACTTTCGCAAAGACCAAAAGGAGACAAGGAGAGAAGGATGAACATTCCTTTGGAGAAGTGGAATTTACTTTGACATTCCATTACTTGAAGAAAGAAGGGATCCATACTCGGGCAAAAATGAGGATCTTTTTGGAGGAATGCCCGGCTTCACCACACATTTCATATCAGTGAGTGTAATCTCTCCTGTCTGAGTTAGTGGTGTGCATTTGAAAAGCGAAAAATACGTGAAGGATTACTGCTCAAGTACAAAAAAGAACTTTTTGTGTTTTCACCAGATTTCATTTATAACATGTTCTTGTGGTTTGGTTTGGCGTGCTTTCAAGATTTCCTCTTGAAAATAAAGTTGTAATTGTAATTATTTTATCATTCCTGAGGCTTTCTTCTGCAATTCGCTCATTTTACAGCGAAGTTAGATTTTGTTTACAAAAATTGATTGAGAAAAGAAGTATTTGGAAAAGGTGAGCTAATAAATAAGCAAAAGTATCTGGGAACGTTTATCATGAGAGCTTCTTTGCAAATCCCTGCTATTTTTAATTCAGTAGGTAAACTAGCGAGTATGCGTGACGGACGGTATCATCCCGTTTTAAATAATTGAAAATGTCCTTCATTTCGACAAATACGTGCGAAACATTTGGAACAGACAGGGTGATAAGATGGGACCAATGCGCTTATATTGATGATATCAAGCTGAAATGAATGGATCGAAACATTTTTTTGGGGTGAAGGGAATTTCAAGCTATTTTTGCTAATGGTGTAAGTAGGTAGCTGTTAAATTATTGCTTCAGTGGAAGGTGTAAAATAGTCCATTTTCTGGTTCAGGTACTAAAGAGCAGACCTTTCCCCACCCCCTGTTTGTTTTGTTGTCATTCTGTTTGTTACGATTTGGAAGTTTTATTTTGGTGCGGTGTGGCAGGAAATGAATGAAAGTAGAAATGGGAAAAGTACGAGATAGCCACGTTTCTGTAACTATTTCACTAACGATAAGTAGAAAAGGGAGTTTATTTCCCCTTTAATGGGAGGTTGTGCCGAGTGCTATCCTTCATTATAAAAGCATTTAAGGTTCCAAGCGATTTTCACAACGAAAAAAACTCATTTTCGTTAAGTAAAATCATGTATCTATCTGTTTGGACGAAATGGGGGATGTCTAATTTCAAATTAATTCATAACTTGATTCCATACATGAAATAAAATTTGCGTAGATCTATTTGTAAATACCAAATTATATCGTAAGTATGCGAATGGATTTAATTAATTGTTCAATGCGTCGGGCAGACAGTTCGCATATGTAAATCAAAATGACTGAAACTCAGTGAATGCACACAAATGTAATTTAAAATTGTACCTTGTAATACAAAATGCATAATATTTATTCCAGGAGCAACATTCCCTATTTTTAGATGGATTACATCTAAAATGATTCCCTCCCTAGAGCTGGGCTGCCATTTTGTACTCAAGATAAGATTAAAAGGGACGATGGAACAACAATATACATTTCAAGCACAATATTATAGACATTTAATATCCACCTTAAATTTTTATTTCTTTGAGCTCTCACAGTACTGGGATACGGATGAGATTGAGATTAAGAAAAGTTGCACACGAAAAGCATCCTTCTTCGTCTCTTCTTAGAAAAGTTTCCTACTAAAGTAACATTCTTTTCCATTTTACTGTTCACGTGGAGAATTACAAAATATACGTACAGCTGGATGAACACCTCTTTTTCTTCTTCTTTGGAAAAATCATTTAATTAATCAAGTGAAAGTATGTCATTACGTAGCGCACCACGGAACAAAAAGTAGGTTCAACATGGGTGGTGATACAAAATGTGAACAAATCATTGTTTGGTTGGAGAACCAACAAAATCATACTGACAACGCAGAGCGCAACGACTTAATGAACGAACAGTGTGTGAACAACAAAATAAATTGCTGTCTGAAATATAAACGTCTAAAAAATACTTATATGATCGATCAAGTTGTTGAGTAGAAACAAAGGAAAAGCAGCTGCTTGTCTCTGTCATGTAAGTAATTGACTTTTGGAGGGCTTCATATAGATCGGCTCAAATGTTCATAAAACGTTGTATGGATTCTCATTGCTATGCTACTCGTGAAATCGGGGTAGTGCTTTCATAGCTCACTTAATTTGTGGGAAGAGCAATTTTGGTCGTGATTCCATTTCGACTTCAACAAGGTTATATGTCATGTTAGTTTCCAAAGTCGCTCATGCTCTTTTCCAAAAGCACAGCTTAAGAGAAGCTTGACACGAGACGAACATGTTGGTTGATTTTTTGCAAAACAAATATGAAGTGAGCTTTTTGCAAAAAAAATAATAATAATTCACATTCGCGATCAGCGTAGCGATTCTAGGACACAAATTCTCATTTTTTCTTAACAAAAAACAGAACTATTTTGGAAACCACTTCATAGATCCATCGTTTACATTATCCCATTTCTATCCAGAGCATACAAATGGCGCAATCATTGATTCCAGTAAGTTCTTATATGTAAGTATACATACGAGAGACAATATAGAAAGCAAATGATTTCAAATTGGAACGGTTTTAGGGACAAACAGGTGCAATCATATATACTTCACTGTCAGCTTAGCCCAGAATTACCACTCTGGTATTTACCTCAGTCCTCGGTTCAAATCTAATATTTAACATTTATTCTTTTCTCGGGGCTACAATCAGATTACATTACATTAGTGAAAATTACAATGGTAAAGTCTCGTGAATTTATTTTAACCAGCGACAAGACACATTCTCCTTTCTCTAACAATAAGCAATCTCATTCATTCCTATAGAAAACAATGGAATGCTTTTTTGCAAAAATGTTTGGGTTTTAAGTCCTGATGAAGATCCGTATGAAACTAACACTACTTTGTTTTATATAGTTTTACTAATTTTACATACCAGGTGTAGGCACAAGTATACTGTCATGTTATTTTCTATATCATCCGATTACCCATACCAGTCGAAGAAACGGGAAAGAAGGATTAGCATAACTATTGTATATGTGTACGTTACCCGAGTTTCGGGTCCTTAGATCCCTTTTTTTTCTTGAAATTCTGCTCCCAAATAACATCTTCAGGTTACGTTCCGTCACACAAATGGAGTCACGTTTTTATAAGTCCAGAATCCAGTGGGTGCACATATTTTTTTTCTCGTGGACCCTTCCAGTCGGATGTGTTTTCACTTTGTGGAGGAAAACACTTTCCTATTTCAGTCTTTCGGTTTCATCGCCGTTATCGCGATTTTAGTGTGCTCCTTTTTACAGAATTAGGTGTAAAGAAATTGGAAAGCACTTCTTCTATTTATTGGCATTTTCAAGAGTTGAAATGACTCCAATATTTTCACAAGGAAAAATAGTGATGGCCTTCTTACTACTTTAGTCCTCTCCTCCAGTCGATCACGCTGACATTGACAGAGACTACAGCTCTATTTTGAATGCTGAATGATGTGTTGTGATGCTTTGAAATAAGAGACGAGGATGATGATGATGCTGATAGAAATGACTAGACTTGAAGATGATTCTGGAAAAGAGATGAAGAAAAAAGATATTTTCCTTTGATTTACGACTCGATATTTGCAACTACTACTTTTTTTATGAAGGAATGAAGTACAAGAAATGTTCGTTATTTTTCCTGCCAAGAAAACACAAAATATTTCCCTTTTGCTGAATTGGAGGAAAGACTCAAGTCAACCTAGGATTAGAGCTCAACTAAAACTAAACGAGCTGATTTGATACTCTTTTCAAACAAGATGAATCAAAAGGAAAGGAAAACACATCATTGGAAGACGAAGACATAATTTTGGAGCTCATCTTTGTCCGTACGTTAAAGAGACGAGTCAAGTAGTCGATACGTCATTACATTGCAAAACGCAAGCAAATAGAAATACTGGATATTTTATAGCTTCTTTATTTCTGCGCTTTATGTCCTCTCCAAGTAAAGGAAAGGAATAACGCTTTCTCTCCTGAGTGTACGACTATTACGCTCCGTCTTAAACTCTAAAAACAGTCTTTTCCATCTCTCCAAAGGGAGGAAAGTTTGTCCAACCAAGCCAGTTGAGTCAAAATAAACCTCAACTTGTTTTGGAGTTTGGACTTTAACTTCTTTTGCCAAAGTTTTTTTTTTCATCATTCCTAGTCGGACCAGGACTTGAACCTAACCTAGCTAAATATAAGTTGCTATTTTCTTCTACAGCATTTTAGGAGAAAAAAGTTTGAATACAATTTAAATTTTTCTTCCCAAAACTGTGATGCAGGCTATAAGTATTACGGAACATTGCCGTGCCGGTCCATGAAGCAGGTTAGATGCTTCATTTTCTATTCGAAACATGTGTCTCACTTACCGAGGACGTGCATTTTCCAAGCAACAAAGTCATAATACAAGCACTAATGAACCTGAACAATGACTTTTTCACGGAATACAACGGAGTGTTTCGTTTCATATAGTTATTTACTTCTAAATTGACCATCATTTATGTGGTTCATGAATGCAATTTAAAGTAAAGAAATATACAATGGTAACAATTTTACCGAGATAACGACCATGATTGTACGCAGCAAATCTAGTTGAGTGAATGAATAAAAATTTGCGAGAAGGGTTAAAGGAAAATTCAAGAACCGTATTCGTTTCTAAAAATGACTTTCTTTTACGTACATGCCAATCAACATTTTACGATGCTTCCTTGAAATGAGGAAGGTAAATGAGCCTAGTACATTCCCTTCGTCATTTGAGGCAAAAGTAAAATACATTATGTACTCGATTACATATTGCAATGCAAAGTCATTTTGGAGTTAAAATATGAGGCACGAGTTGATGGCATTGCAATTGAAGACCAGACGCAACACACAATCCTTTCCCCTCCAGCCAGACACAGACATTGAGGGATGTTCACAAATAAAGTATACCGTAGTGTAATGGCATTTCTTTGGAAAAAGTAAATAGGATTTTGTTTTCATCCGATTTTCTCTTGCCACGAAAAAGCACTTTTCCTTCTCTTTTCCATCCTTGATAAAAATTTCTTTTCTCAATGAAGTGCATTCTTTAACAAGAAGCGTTGATGAAAGAACAGAGTCGGAGAAGAGGAGATGGGGAAAGACCCATCATCTCTATCCCTTCCTTCTAACAACGCGCGAGATAATGCCATGTAGATTGGTATAGTCAAGTCGAAGTTGTTCTTGTCTCGCAACATTTAGCTTTCCTTCCAAGAACCGAGTCATCGTCATCATTATTGTCACCACACTACACTCATCTCACCCTGGTTCCTATTCGTTGAAATGCAACACGAGACTTCATTCGTCCACTATTCATTCGGATAAGGTATGTGATGCGAATCCAAAGTTGTCTCCTTTGTCACTACATGCGTACATAGCACCGAGAGGATCAGATGGATCACTTTCAGATTGACAATTTCGATTGAGACTTCCACCTACTTCACTTTGCCACAGGAATATGATATTATGGGATGGGTGGGTGGCTGCTACTCTCCTTTTTAGAGACAGAGAGCTGAAATGACATGAATAAACTTGAACTACGAATCGAAGAAGAAAGTTTTTTTTGAAAGGTTGGGCAGTCGTGTCTTTCCTCTCATAGTTTTGTTTATCCCTGTCTTGTTTAGTCTCAGAGAGAGAAGAAAAAACTATTTCAGATTGTTTAGCCATGTCCTCTCCTTTCAAGAGGAAAGAGATATCACGGCAACTCAACGCCGGCATCATATTCTACCATGAAATGTTGATGACGAGGGAAATTAAATTGTCAACCAGACAGAGTAAATACGTAAAACATCCCGGCCTTTCATACACGCACTTCCACATTTCATGACGACTGCCTCCATTGAGTATTCATGTTTTCCAAGTAATAATGATAATAGCATGACGCACCCTTTTGCCACAATCAAAGCAGGTATCAACACCACATCACATTACTGGTTTTCATCAAAGAAACTTTTTGTTTTGTATCAAACAAAGCGTGCAAAAAGTCCTTTTTGTATGACATTTTAAAACATTTTTAAAAAAGTGATAGACTAGTTGTTTACGCTGAAATTCACATTCATTTTTAGCATTTCTGTAATCCATAAGGGTTTCAGTGTTTCAGATTTTCATTCTGCAGGAAAGGTAAAAGCAAACCCAAGACACAAATAATGGGTTCTTCATGCAAAAGGAAGTCGGATATGATATAAGAAATAGGAGCTAGGTACTCGCCGCCAATGCTAATTTGTTGAAATATTTCGGTTCGTTAAGTTCAGCACACTTGTGCTGCGAGAAGCTCACTAAGCAAAAAGCTGCAATTTGGCAGAAACAGAAGAAGGGAAAAAATCTAGCTAGGAGCTAATTTCGTAAGGACTACCTGAATTTAAATATTATTGGCGCATAAATATAATTTGCATTATTTACGTGACTTGGCGTTGTAATCTATGAATATACATGGGCTTCATTGTAGTGTTCTACCCCGACGCTTTTCATCAGGGATTAAAATCATGTTTTCATTTCATTTTTCTCCCATCTGTTACGATCACTTCAAATAAGTATGCCCATCCTTTAGCGTCAATGCTTTTCAGAAATTGCAGGAAGAAGAGCGTGAGGGTTTAGTAGTAAGCTGCTCATCCTAATTTATTCAAATTGCCATTCAAATATATAATAAAGAAGGACAACGACATCGCATTTGCACTCTAATCCATCATCCAAAACTATAAAATTGCGTAGTAGAGCTACATATTTGCACATGTATCAGGACGCATATGAACACATTACTCCAATAAGAGTTGATCTGGAACGTGTCTCGTAGAATTGAATGAATAACTTGAATAAGACATAAGTAGTAAATTTAGCTTGGTCTATGATAAAATATCTATCATTTGTGCAACTTCAAGGGCTGTTCCAATTTGTTAAATTCTTGCTACAAAATATTCAGAGAAGTTTAAAATGAAAAATTTTCTGTCGTCGTTTCTACTTTTTGGTTGTTGCCAAGCAGCAAGAACGGCACAGTTTTCTTTGATGTTGCTCTTTCCCTTTTTCCATATTCACTTAAGATGATTAGTGCTTCCAATGTTTAGCAGACTTTCTTCTATATGCAACTTTTCTCCAAAACTTTTAAGAACAAAAAAGAAATTTTTAACTTTGCTCTTTCACGGAATGTCGTCCTCCTTCTTTCTATTTTGAAACATTGCATGAAGTCGAATTCGCAATTTCAATAATAAATTACGATTTAGAATTTACTTCTTCTCTAAATTCAATTTATCTAAAGACGTCGCATTCGAACTGAACTGAACTTCGTTTTAAAAAATAAACAATAACCTCATTTTCAATTCCCATTATCTCATACTCTTAAACTGTTTTCAAAATCCTTTATGGGCGAAACGCATTTTCATTTCTTGTCTCGTTCTATCGTTTTCCTCCAGTTGTTGTTTTATGCATGGAACTAAAGAAGAAAAAAACTTTCGCATGCTGTGTAAAGCAATGCGGCGGCGGTTTTGCTTTAGATCTTCCATTTCGTTCCTCCTCTGAAGGAATAACAAGGCTTTCTATTAAATTCTTCTTGTTCATTCATGTTCCCCTTCTTCCAGAAAACTCGAACAAGTTTACAATTCAAAACAGGTCATCTACATATATTTTGGAGAGAATCCATCGCTGTAGCATATAATTATGGACTTGCTTTCTCTCGCTGCTCGACATTACACTTTTTGTGGGAAACATTATGCTCCCCTCCTCCTTTCCCTCGTCGTACCCGAAACTAGCTCATTTTTGTAACACCAATTTATCCCATGTATTTTGTAAAATGCCATCACAAAGTACAATTGCAATCACCATCACCGTCATCCTTCCTTTTCAAGCTTTTTTACTTTTTTCTCTTTTGCCTTTGCTAAGCAAACTCTGACTTTGATAATGTATAAGGGTAATCATAAACATAAAAATGAGGAGTAAGATAAAAGCATAAAATGCATTTATACTTTACATAGTTCGTTCCAGTCCAAAGTAATCCACCCACAATCCCAACTGATGCAATGAGATAGTGAAATTTGACTCTTTCGTTCGTGTGCATGGGGTAATGAATCGGGAATTTAATTCAAACAGTGTTTTATTTGCTAACCCACAATCCCAACTGATGCAATGAGATAGTGAAATTTGACTCTTTCGTTCGTGTGCATGGGGTAATGAATCGGGAATTTAATTCAAACAGTGTTTTATTTGCTGGTGCAATTGTATATTTATGGCTTTACTATTACACGACCAGAGATAAATGCATTCCGATATATTATATATTTATATAGGATGATGGTGATGATCATATAAACTTAAATGACCCATTTGCTACCACTAGAACGTACAGCCATCCGATTCCGTATCTTTGTTGCGGGAGATCTAGTTTGGTAAGTATGGTAATGTTACCTCATTAACAAACCACGGTTAACTTTTTGTGCTCAACTCCAAATCTTCTTCCACCATAAGCATTTCCCCTTCAGTGAGAATGTGGAAAATAGCGTAAATGAAATTGATGCTCGAAAATCTTCCACTAAATTAAATTAAAGCAATGCATTATTGAAATGATGTCACTATAAATGAAGCCAGTGTGAAAATGCGATTTTATGCAGGCGAATAGGGAATATTTTTTTTAGCTTCATGACGTCATTGTTAAACCTTAAACTTTGTTGCTTCCGAACTGACTTGTCTAGTTTGGCATGCATGTTTTTTTTCTGCCGCGACGAGGGTTGGAATGAGATGAGAGTACACTTTAGTGAATAGCGTCGTACATCAAAAAGTAACGAGGTTCGACAAGGCAGAGCAAATAAATCGTTTATATTTTATGACCCAAGCAAACTTTTCTCTCTTTCTCCCCTAGGCTCCAATTCTCCCTGCAATTACAGTTTAGCAACGTCGACGTCCCCATCATCGTGATCATGATTATCATCATTCCGTGCTCCGGACGTATACATAAAAAAAGTCGGAAAGAGAAAATGGGTGTTATGTCTGTCCATTAAAAGGATCAGGATCAAGCAAACTATTTTTTTTTCTTTTGCGGTCCGCGTCTGGTCCGGAGACCATTTTTGTAGATATAAGTATATTACTGTCATATAATACGTACATTTATACTTCTTGGGAGAAAAGAAATGTGAGAATTTTAGAAGGAATCCTTCTTATCTACTTATTTATTACATGATAGCCATTGTGGCCGGCATTCATTCATTTCGGATAGCGTAGCCTTAGTCTGGTCTGCTGTGATGTGTTGTGGTGATGACGACGTGTAATATTTAAAGTTGCTGTAAGGAAAGGAAGAAGACCTACTTCCGCTTTTCTTATCCCTATCACGCCTTGCGTCCCTGCACTCCACGGATTGTCTTGTCTTTTCTATCTTGCCTAGAAAAGTGTAGCACGCTCAAAATAATAGATGAGCTTTGCAGTAGTATATCAACTGAAAGAAAAAAAACGATGTGATCCTGCGGTGGAGAAAAAAAAAGGCGCGAAGAAAGATCTGTGGCTGTTGCAAGGTGGAGGAAAATGAAGGACGTCATATACTTAAGTATGTATTGCATACCGATACCACACCACTACCACGACAGATCTTATTTTTTCCACTACTGTCGGTTGGTCTGTCGGTAACGCATTTCATTGTGTTGTGAAGCAATTTCGAGAAGAAACCCTGAAAAATTTAGGAAGAAAAGAAGATTTTCCTTGAATTAAAATGAGAATGAGCGGATTTCTCGTAATTTCGTAAATATTTCAGCTTCGTTTCCTCTTCTCCCACGTAGGAGTTGAGTTTTGTGCTAATCCCAACGCTGCTTATGTACACACACACACACACACATTATACTACTTTTGAACAATGATGATGATGATGATGACGATATTAAATAAGAGCTGAGTGAAATGAGAATGAAGATTGTAATCCTTTCCGTAAATAGGTATATGGTTTCTTGCTCTTACTCTTTGAGAAAGAGAAAGCTCGTATGGTACAAAATGACATGACCGGGATGTAAAATTAGATTGCTTTGAACAAACTCCGGTGTTAATGTACCATTTTTAAAAAATCACCATAAAAGAACAAAGCCCTATTTCTGGACATTTTTGTATTGAATTAAGTATGTACATAGTTGGATTCAGACCATTTTCTGCGTTTCTAGAGATGATCAATGCACAAACAAAATTTTCAAAGTGAAAGTTTTCATTTCGAGCGCCGATCCATTATTTCTACTTACTTTTCCATTCCTCCTTCTTCAAAGCCAAACTTTTTACTTTGCCAGTGAAACACAACACACGAGTACAACCCGACTAGCCAAATTTCAGACTATCAGACTCATTCTATTTCTGATTTTCGGATTCTGTTGGTATGGTAGAATGCTTGGCTTTCCAACGCCCAAACTCATGCAGTTACAACAAGCAAAAAACTTTTTAGACTTTTTTCTTCTCAGTCAGACCATATCCCATTCCGGTTTGCTGAGCACCAGCCAGCACAATCGTAGCCAGTCATGAACCATGCCAAAAAAAAGAACGAAGAAAAAATCTGTTCATGCACTGTATTATTACCGAGACTAGCGGTATCAGCGTCTGAAGTCCAAGGAAGAAAGTCTAAAATTCCAATGGATGCGGAGGAAAATAAGTATGGCTAAATCATTCATTCGTTTTGCTGTACAAAAAAGGAGCAAGTTTAGTTCCAACTATTACATAATTGTATTTACCTTGGATTGTGGAAAAATACAAAAGTTGCTTGATGAAATTGCAGCGTTATTATTATACTTCTCCCACATAATATTTTCATACTTTCTTCATCATCCTCCACAAAAGCCACCCCCGCCATTTAAGATTTCCCACTTAAGTCGGGTCAAAGTACAACAGACTGTAATAAGTAATAATGACATAGTTCCTCGAACTATCGCGGGATGATTAAAAAATAAAAATAAAAACTTGCAAATTATTTCAATGTCGGAAACTTTAATTTGAACGGATTCCAGACATCTTTTGTAACTCAAAAGAAGTCTAAAGTTATCCACCCAAATTTTTGCAGCAGCCGCAATACTATTTTTTCTCCCTTGCAAAAGAATTTTTTTCGGGGAAACTTATTTTAGAGAAAGGAAGATATATGTAAGTAGTTCTCCCATGAACATTCTTTGCGTGATTCTGTGAAGAAATTTCTAGAAATGAGACAACGTGAAAAGTGTGATGGTCCCACATAAAACTACCCGCGTTTTGGTCTGAATCTTAGTCTTTGGAGGCGGAAGTGGAAATACAAATACGTCAGCAATCTTCCGTTTCCCAAGTTGTTTTAGTCTCAGCTTTTGAATAAGTATAAGGCGGCATGGCAATGGCAAACGAAATTCAGATCACTAATGGTTAGTAAATAATGGCTCCAATTTTTCCTTCTCGAAATGAAAGTAACGCAATACTTATACTTACGCTTTTCTCCACTTTTTCTGAGCAAGACAAAAATGCTTTTTGAAGAAAACAAAAATCTAATGTTTGGGATGTAGTTTCGGGCATTAGCTAGCTCTTTCTTGTTGCATTGCTGTAGGCAGTGAAATATATTGTTTTCCTCTTGTGTCTTATTTCCTTGCGGGGGAAAAGACGACAACATTGCATCAGTATCGTGCCGGAGAAATTGTTTCTCTTTTATGGAGGACTTCTTCATCAGTAAACAGCTCGCAACTAACAAAAATGATAGATTCAGAGGAAACAATGCATTCAATCAATCGGATTGTCTGTGTAGTAGTGGAGCAATTGAAGTGGAAGCTTATTCTTAGTGCTCGTGTGGTGGTCATAGACAAGTTTTTTTTCTGGAAGGGAAAAATAATTTGTTCTCATCACGACGAGAAGAGGAGTAGGAATGAGAAGGATGTTCTCTACTCAAAAAGAAGTTCATTGTGGCACAAAAGAGAGCTGAAAATTAATCGAGGAATTGTAGGTATTGTATTGGATTGAATTGTGA
>JAHZMX010004316.1:0-63431 GCA_027743895.1 Seira musarum
GCTGGGCCGGAAGAACTCGCTAGAGCGAGAGGCCTCAGGCTATGATGTATAGTACGACCATTGTGTATGTGAATAAAGATTGGCTTACAAACAAACAAACAAACAAATGCAAAATAAATGAATGATGATTCCGATGATCAAATGATAAAAAATATTTGAACACATGTATTTTTTGCACATTGTATTCTTTTTATTACAATCCCTCTATCAATCATGTTTAGTTGTAGCAGCAGCGGTGTTCCTGTTGTTGTTGTCGTTGTTCTTACGCGGCGACTTGATGAACTTCCCGTCAGCCCTCCTGGCTGCAGCGAACCCTCTCCTGAGCATCCCTTGCTGTACCAGTTTCTCACTCTGTTGTTTCAGCTCTTGGCGACCAGGAACTCGGTAATCCTCATAGTCTTCATCATCGGACCCATCCATTGGGACAGGCTCACCCACGCGCACGAATCTCGCTGGGGTCCTGTAGTCCTGCGTCTTACCTTTTCCCTGCACCAGGATCATCGAACGGAACTCCTTCTGCGTGTCTTTCAGCGTATCGGAGAGGGCTTTGAGCTTTTCGTGGAACGTTGAGAGGACGTAATACAAATGGTCAGTGTTTTGGATATGGACCGATTTTTTGTCCATGCCTTCGATCCTTTGAAGCAATGATGATACGCCCGTCAGGATATCTGCCATCAGACTCGCGTCCTGGTTCAGCTCGTTACGTTGACTCTCGATGCTTTTCTTGAGACCTTCGAGCGTCTTCTCGTAGTCCTGAATCACTTGGGTGCTCTGCTCCATCTCCTTATTCCCCGTGTAGCGGATCACGCAGAATAGCTGGGTCAACTGGTCCCGCTGCCTTATCAGCACATCCTTCAAGTTCTCTTTCGATTCTATCTCTTCGCTCAGAATCGAGGAGAGTTTCAGCACGTCTTCCATCCTTGCTGGGATGTGGATCAAGTTGGGGATCTTCAAAGTACATTGAATTTTATAAAAATCATTATAGGGTTTGATCAAATAAAATTTTATGAAAATTGAAAAAAAATTAATTACTTTCATCACGTCGACCAAAAGCGCAGCGTGATCGTTGTAGGTCGCGATCTGATCCCTTTTCTGTGCCAGTCTCTCTTGCTGCTGGATTTCTGCGTCGTCAGCCAAAACGAGGCTCTCGTACTGGTAGAGACCCCCAACGTCGTGGTTCAGTCCTGACGAAGTTTTGCTGTGTCGCTTGTCAGTTCCAGACTTGTTGGAATGAAGCATCGACATCTGCTCCTCCTGGATCATCTTTTGCATTTCTTTCCTCATTTTCGCAATCTGAGCGCGGCGTTGTTTCCTGTTCGCTGAAGCCTCTTTCTCCGTCCACTCCAGCGTTTCTTCTGCCTCCTTCTGGAACTTTTGAGCATTGGAGAGCATCTCCTCCAGGTTTTTTAGCTCGCTTATTTGCGAGGAGAGTTGGACCGAAAGGTTGCGGATTATTGGGGCATACAAGTCCTTTTCCAGCCGGAGACGGTGACGGATCGACCTGTACGTGTTCCTCATTACTTTTGCACACTCCATTTTCAGACGCACGTTGGCTTGAGCATTCTCTGCTCCACGTTGCTTCTCGTCCAACAGGATTTCCCATGGCAGGGACTATATATACACGAAACAAAACACACCAATTCAGTTTTGAACGTTCATAAGGTGCCATCCCCATCATTCGCTTCTGACAGTTATATATTCCAGTTACAGTATATAAAGTCCATGTCCATCTTCCATCTTTAAAGTTTTTTTTATGTATGTGTGTGTCCAAAGACTTACCCCAGGAACGGGCCACTTTTCAATCAGCGCCACAGCCAACTCAGTGTCCACAAGCCTCTTCCTCTTCTTCTCCAGCCGGTCAATGTGGTTGTCCAGCACTTTTGCAGCATCAAACAGTTTGTCTTCCATCCAGTCTACCGCGTCGCCAGGTGCTGTGTACTTCAATGCTAGTTGGAATAAGCGGTGGGTTCTCAGAGCATTGTTTACCGCCCACTTTTCTTTATTCACCGCTTCTTTTACTTGGATCCTAAGGCTGTACACTTCCGTGAGCATATCCCTGAGTACTTGGTACGAGCCCTTTGCACTCTCTTCCAAACTGTCTTGGAGTGCTGCATTGTAGCGTTCTTGGAGTGAGATCTTTGTGCGGAGATTCTCGATTTGCTGGCTTATCGGAACCGCTTCTTCAAATAACTCCACTTCATCCTTTTGAGGCTTTGACTCTGGTCTCGGGACATAGCGTCCACATGTCTCTTTCTTGTGAAGGGAAAGCATTTTTTTTTTAATTTTTAGAAACGTTTTTGCTGCTTTTTTTGTAAAAGTGTGCAAGTAAATAAAATTGTTTGTTTACAAAAAATGCAGAAAATGATTAATTGTGAACAAAAATCGTTGAAGTTGTCGCAAATGGATACGACGACGAGAAATTTAACCAGCTAGACGGTTTGTTTGTGGTTCATTTAAGATTAATTACTCCAAAAAACCTGTCCAATTTATGGCATATGGATTGATGTATTTCCATTTAAATTAACTTTTTTTTGCCATTGCATAAATGGCAAATTATTCTCTTTCGCTAAAGCTAAAACGTGTGAAAATTGCCATTTTTTATTAAATTGGTGTGACTCTATTTGGTTTGACATTATCACATTTATTGATTCACAAATATTATTATTTTTGGGCCCATCAACTTGATTGCACACAAAATTTTGCAAAGCGTGTCATTAGTTAAGTTGCAACGAAAAAGTCGCCAGCACGGGTAAAATCTACTCACAAGTTTATTTTCTTGCTAGTCTTATGACTAGGACATTTTTGACCAGGAACGTACCTACCATTTCTCACGAGTGCTGTGTAGTCGCGTGCTTTCTCCAGGAACATGACCAACAGCGTTTTTCTCCACACCCAAATTGCACCGTGTTTTTTCGGCTCTCCCCTCTCAAAATAATCATGACACCCCTCATTCCTCTAGTCGTTACATAAAGTCGTACCAATTATCACCACAAGTAAATCGAGTGGTGCTCATTAATCAAGAGGACTTTATTGTTTTGGCAATGACAAACTCTCAGACTGGTGACGATATAAGTATTAAAATCGTGACGAAATTGATGTTATTATTGTATCTACAAACTGAAACCGTCATTCCAATTAAGTTTCAATAGGCTTGGCTATATATACATCAATTAGTGGTTTTGGTGGTCATTAATTACTACACACACACACACAGACAGTGTTCATTATGCAACAACATCACAACTTTACTTTGTCACCTTTTGTACTACTCTTAATTACTACCGGAATATTTTCTCTAGCATTTCCACACAGAATTGATATTTGTGAAAGCGTTCACGCTTTTCGGGAAATCCTGGTGAAACTCAAAATATCACAAGGACTCAATGCTTCCGATATCGAGTTCATTGGTGAGTCTCGTACTACCTCAAAACTATAAAAAAATCTGTATCGTTTGCTATGATTATGGGAATTTTCTTGTAGTATTTTGCTCAATTTTTGTAGTTCTGGCGGACACCGCTTGCGCACACAAACTACTTCCATTCAATGCGATTTGGTTCTCTACAAATTTCAATTTGAACTTTAATAATGAACGAGAACTGAATAAACTTGTGTTGATTGTGGCACCCGCTAATGATTCTTACTTGCTCGAAATGTGGGACAAGGTAATATCACAAACCTCAGTCTATTGAAGAGAAAGAATGACTCTCAATCTGAATAATTTTTTTTTCAGCTTCACTTAAGCATGAACCCAGGCCACCGACGATGGTTCCCTACAACCATGTTCCTGTGGCCATACGAAACTGGTGATGATGATGAGGATATGATCGAAATACTCACCTCGGGACCATTAAGTCAAGTCGTTAAATACACCATGATCAGCGATGAAATCCTGTTTGCATTTCCCACCAACAACGTTGATGAAAGACCCTGGAGAGTTTGGGAAACGTACCGCCTTGATTTTCCTAGCACGCTGGATGTGATTGATTCGGAAGAAGATGGGGTGGTAGGATTAAATCTATTGCACCAGACTAAACGAATGTCGAGACTAACTAGACGAAGTAATTTGCAGCAGACTTTGATCAAGGCCGTGGCTCCGGTAAGAATTACTGTTAAACTGGATTTTTTAAAAAGAAAAGAGTCAATTGCACACGTCAACTATAGACGGAGATAATCAAGTTGGAAGTGGAATGGGAATTGGATAATACCACGAACGTGATTCGGTTTACTGGAGGAATGTCTGTGCTTCTTCTTCAGGATCTTCAAGAGCTCATGAATTTCAGGTGAGAATCCATATCGGTGAAAGTAAGAGAACAAGTACAAATTATAATGGCACTTTTTTTTGTAGCTCAGAAATTGTTTCTGGAGACTTTTTCAACGTCAAAAGCACACACGTTAACTTGTCAGATTACATACCGACAACAGCCAATCTCCTGAAATACAGACTGGTTCAAATAATGATTGGTCACACGACCCCGATCCCCGCAAGACTGAAGCAACTTGATATTCTCATGCCATCATTGTACAATAGGTACACATTCAATTTCATTTTTAAAAATAGTTTTGAATTTTTTCATTGAAAAAAGTTTTTGTTTTAAAAAGGCTGTTTGCGTATGTCCATGAGCCACCACCGAGCTCTGTGAGGGATATATTTTTCTTGCCGTTCTACACCGAGTTGTGGATTGCGTTACTGGTCACATGGGTTCTTATCCTGTTGGTCATGAAAGTCATCGTGATTGTAATGCTGAAGAAAACCCGAGAGCTCCTTAATGTTCGAGGTGTGAGGAACTGTTATGATGACGACCCGTTCCTTCTGGACGCATACTTCTGGACAATTGCTACTATTACGCAGCAAGGTACTTGTGTATCATTTTTTAAAAACACAATAGGAATTGTAAGGTGCTTTCCTCCAATCATGTAATGGTTTTCCAGGCTGGGAGCCCCACCCAAGACGAAATCCGCTGCGGATCATTTTCCTCTCCGGAAGCATTTTAACGATAGTGACGTACATAGCGTACGCAGCAGCAATAGTGTCTATATTCTCTTTGGATGAAGTTCCGATTCCTTCGCTGGACTCCCTTTACAAGAGTTCCCTACCGATCAGAGTGACACAAGAAAGCTCTACAGTAGCTGCATTGGTCAAGGGACTCCAGAATGAAGGGAAGCTCAAGAGGTCGCCAGACCCATTTCTCTCCAACTTTGTTGGAATCCCAAGACTTTTCCAAACCCCAATGGCTTTCATTGTGTACGACCACCTACTCCACTTTGGTCGCCAACACTGGAATATCTCGAACAATGAGTACTGCACAAAGATCAAGGCTTTTCCAGTCACTAAAACTCCGCAGGCAACTTCAATGATGATGCCTAAATGCTCACCACTCCGCGAGTCGTTCGACCACAAGTAAAAATTTTTCAGTGGAAAAAAAATATCCAGTGGATACCACTGTTCATATACACCGTAATATTTTATAATAAATACCTAAATGATTATTAATTAATTAACCTAGGATCATGCTCCTGAAGGAACGAGGAATCCTGCAACGGCACCAGTTGAAGTTCCACAGCGACGGGACATTCAAGTGCCATAAAAGCTTTAGCGTCGAAGTAGCGAGGAGAAATTCAATCCTGGATCTCAACGACATCTTCAGCGCAATTATAGTGGTTATCATAGGTCTCTGTTCAAGTTCACTCGTGTTTCTTTGTGAATTCATCAATTCTAGATCATCATTATAAATAAACTGGACAATTTCAAAGTTCACTTTAAAACGGACCTTTTTCCTCTCTGCATTAAAAAAAATTCTAACACATTTCAGGTTTTTGGTTAACTGCTGCTGAAATGTTTTTTTTCTCTTGAAATTGGACAACAAAATGTCCTGAAAAAGAAGGCAGCATAGCAAAAAGCAGTGGCAGCAGCAACTCTCTTTGCCAAGCTCTAGACCTCGTGTAGTTATGTTGCTCCCCTCGCCAGTTTCTTGTCAGATTCCCATGCGGTAAGAGCGTCGTTCGTGCCGGTCTCTCTCAAAAAAGCATTTTTTGTTCTCACATAAAAGCACTCGCTCGGATTCTTTTACATTTCTTTGATGATTGTGCATGTGTCTTCACTTTTTTCTCTTGTGTGCTTTCGAAGTTGAACTTTCAAAAACTCCTCTCATCCTCTTCACTACTGACACTGCAAAACTTAATTTATTATGCAAATTGCATTTAATTAGATAATTGGCGGTTATAGCATTCTAACAATGGGTTAGTGTGCGTGTGGCATCTGGACTCAGGAGGAAGACGAATTTTATTGTTAATTTTCTTTGTTGTTGTTCAAAGATCTTCTACACTTCATTCATGCATGGATCTGATGTGAAATCGCAATGTGACCTTTTTGAGGGAGAATATAATTAAAAATCTAATATTATATTGTAGGTTTTCTCGTGTGGTGGTGATATAATTCCAGTGTATTTTTGTGCAAAAGTGTGGAGACAACATGAATGTCGTCGAACGTCATCGTCGTACCATCGAGTGGTTGATGAAACAACCAATTTCAGTTTGTATACTTCTGGCAGGGTTGTTTGTTGCTGCTGCCTCTTCAGCCCCATCCCCTTCCTCAAGCTACTTCAAAGTTTTCGGAGCATCACAGTCCCAACTTTACGATCCCTGCTACGAGGAAATAGCTTTGTCCGCAGGATCCTCCAACTCTTACGTTCTACAAAGCTCATCATCGTCGTCCTCATCCGTGCTCAGCGGTTTACTCGGATCGGGCTCGAGTGGGGTAAAGCGAGCCAGGAAATGCATTCCAGATTTTGTGAACGCCGCGTTTGGGAAGGAAATTGAGGCTTCCCATACTTGTGGGTCTAGGGTCGCGACGAGAATGTGCTATCTCAACGATGGCACTGGGGTTGGATTTGTCCAGGCTCAAGAAAATACTATCAACGGCGGGGCATCCAAGAAGGGTAACAAAAATGTGTTCTCAGTCGATGGAGATAGTGCGGGGAAGTCAAACTCGGACCTCCTCCTGTTCTTCGACAAAGTCAACGGAAGCAATACTCTGATCACTGACGGGAGTGGGGAGGAGTACACCAACTTGGTTGACTTGAGCAGCAAGGAAACTGATCTATCTCCTGACTTTGGGGAAGGGGATAACAAGTTCTTTGACGAGGATTTGGATGAGGATGAAGAGGATGATGATGAGGACCTCGATGAGGAAGAGGATTATTTGGAGGGGGAACAAAGTGCAGATAGTCCTTCCGCGATGACTCCATCGACCACTACTACCACTACCACCACAACGACTACTACAACAACCACAACAACTCCTCCTCCAACACAGAGGCAACGGAGTGGAAGAAGGGGTGGTGGTGGTGGGAGAAGGAGAAACAGGAAAAATAAGAACAGGCAAACCGAGTCCACCACTGACTCTTCGTTTGGACAGTTGGCTTCCAGAACGGCAAGATCCTTGGATCGAAGGAGAATGAAGGATGCTGCTGCAGGGACTTGCCACGTTTGTGATGCTCGCGATTCCAGAACTTCCCACCCCGCTTCCTACATGTCCGACTTGAATAACCCCAACAACCTCACTTGTTGGCAGTCAGATCCGTTGGCTAGTCAGGATGAAAACGTAACACTGACCTTGAGCTTGGGGAAAAAGTTTGAGTTGACCTACGTCAGTTTACAGTTTTGTGGATCGAAGCCAGACTCAATGGCCATCTTCAAATCTGTGAGTCGATATTAGTTAAAATTTGAAATAGTTTCCACAATTGCAGGGAACAATAGCAATGCGATCAATTTTTTAATGCATTGAAAATATATATGAGGGGTTTAGTGCAATGACACTAGCTTTTATGCGATGCAATTTTTCTAATCCCCTTTTTTCATACCTGGCGTTTGCGATTAAAGATGGACTTTGGGAGGACATGGCAGCCCTTCCAGTTCTATTCCAGTCAGTGCAAGAAAATGTATGGACGGCAGAACAGGTACAAAGGAGCAAATAATATCTTTTCTCGTGGAAGACTACTTATACGCGTCTTTGTATTTATCTAAGACAATTTTTATGTGCTTCATAATTAAGAATCACATTATTCATTCATGGGTTTGCTCATTCAAATAGGGCTGCAATTACACGAGCAAATGAGCAGGATGCATTGTGTTCAGACAGTCACATCAAAGACTCAGGAATGGGCAATAGAATTGCATTTAGCACTCTCGAAGGGAGGCCTAGTGCCATTGATTTCGATAACAGTCCCATCCTTCAAGTGAGTATTTGAATTTGCATTTCAGTGGAAAGCACGAACACTTAAGTTATTACATTCTCATACAATATTTTACCCATAAAACTCGGATTCTCTAGGATTGGGTCACCGCCACCGACATTCGAGTAGTGTTCAACCGACTCCTGTATCCAGACACCAACATTGCACCCTTGGTCCAGGAGCTCAGCACAATGACGAATTCCGCGAGTTCAGTCACTCTGAAAATGAGTCAGCAAGAGAATTCCGGCGGTGGGGGATCAGAGTATTTCTACCAAGCTAGAACTAGTGGTGGTAACGAAACCACCAATTCCGTTGTGGGTGACTCTCCCGACTTTCAGGTGGAGATAATTTATTGCTTTGCAAATTAAAAATGCTTCTAAAAAAGGAAGAAAGTGAGAAGAAGAAAAGATTGACAAGCGCGAGGATCCGATGTGCCCATCTCCATTGTAATCGATTATACTTATTTCATCCACTTTTTTTTATTGGAAACAGGGTGGCTCAGCCACCACCGTGGTTGATCAAAGAAGCCCAAGCGGCACGATGTCAGTGGGAGCCAGTGTCTATCCAAGCGGGAGCTCATTGTTCTCCATGAAATCTGGCGCGACTACGACCATGATGACGGGTAGTAGTGGAAGCTCTAATGCAGTTTCTCCATCTGGTCTTGGCATCAGTGCCAACGGGCAGTTGCAGACGTTCTACGGAGTCGCTGATTTTGCTGTTGGGGGAAGATGCAAATGCAATGGGCATGCGAGTCGTTGTGTCAATAATAAGTAAGAATTTTTATTACTATTGACACCTTAACCAAACGAATACGAAAAGTTTCAAAGTCCGAATAATTTAAAGTCTTTAATCAAAAAAGTATATTAGCATGAAAGCAATCTTATTTTTTAGAGGTTAGTACATTATAAAGGAAGGAGAAACTACATTAGTAAACTCAAAAAATATGTAATCACACGTTTTCATAAAATAATTGAGCATAAAAATGGCCATGCAAGTCGCTGCATTCACAGTGAGCTCGCGTAATACATTTAACTACGATTGGTTTTCAAGTGCTTTGTTTCGTTTGCAAAAAGAAACCATCTATATAAATTAAAAATATATATTTTTTAGAGAGGGGGAACTTGTTTGCGACTGCCGTCACAATACTGCTGGGAGAGACTGTGAACGATGCAAGCCATTTTATCTTGACCGTCCTTGGGGTCGTGCCACTTCCAGAGATCCACACGAATGCAGAGGTAAGAGGAAACATTTATTTCATTTGTGTATCCATTGCAATTCATCTCTCGGCGGAAGTGCATTGTTGATACTTCCATTGTTCGCTTTTTATTTTTTATTTTTTTTTGGTGGAAAAGTCTTGGGTGTGTTCAACTGAAAAACATTGATTTTTTTTGCTCGTAAAAAGAAAATTGATTTTTTTTATTTGACTAGCTCTTTATTCACTTTTTTAAAAGTATTTTCATTCAACAAAAACTGTTTTCTCACGTTTTAATGTTTGTGAGTTTTCACAGAAAAAAAAAACAAAATGTTTCATGAAAAAGGTTGAGTAGGGCATAATACTACTACACATAATATATACTTAATTGTTATTTAATGGTCCTTACCGTTTGTTTTCCCAACAAATTACTTGATTTTCATATACCATTTTGAACTCTCTCGGCACCTCCACCACACTACACATACTTACATAGTATATGCTATTCTTTCTCTACTAGACTCTTTGGTCATGAAACTCGGAATTGCATGAATCCTTTCAAGTTAATAAAATTAGGTAGAAGAAGTATTTCAATTGGAATGGAGCGGTCAAGTAATCAAGAGAATGCGTCGAATTCTTTCTGACATTTTTTTTCTCTCATTGTGTATTCAATTTGACTGCACCACCACCGCACACTGAGAAAAAGAGAAGAGAAAAAAAAATTCATGTTTCATCCCTTTGTCAACTGATCCAAAGAATATGCAGTGATTACGACATTGTCAATTGAGTATACGCATCCAATAAATAAAACTGAATGCACTTTACAACCCATGCAAAGTGACAATAAAAATCATCTCGAATCTCGATCTTTTTTTTTCCTTTTGTGACATTCTTTCTTCCTTAAAAGCGGACTCCACATCATTGTGTTCCAGCACAACAATACTTACATAGTTTCTCTCTTTTTCCACCTACGACACACACGCTACACAATTTTATACCTCTCTCTCTCATGGAATTTTCATGGAGTGTATTCTCCGATCTGATGTGATATACACTTTTGAATAGATAATTTAGGTTTCAATGAGCAAGAATGTCTAGTAGTGAGCGGTTTCGGGCTATATTGGCTATTCTCTGTTCATGTTCATTGTTGTAGAGTGTAAGAAAATGTTCTTATGAGAAAGAAAAAGGTTTTTTTTTGGTAACACGGATTATTAGGCATTATCACACGTCGAGGTTCATTGAAAACAGATTAGACTGCAATGCAGAGTGGTGTCTTCGTCGTCGTCAGCTCCCTGCTACGCTTCTCAATGAACAATGGATTGATTTTTATTGCACCCTTTTTTCTTTCAATGAAATCTTTATGGAATATTTTTTTTCTTCATGGTTTTTAATCGTCTTAAACAGAAAATCAGTCTTGAACCTCATTACGGAATTAGCGTGCATATAATAGTGATTCTGTGTGCAAGCCCAATTTCATGGACCTTTCAAGAGAATTTGTTTTTCTTCTCGCTCACCCTCTCAAAAACGCATCCCATTTTATGCAAATTCCCGTAGGAAAGGAAAAAAAAGATGAATGAACGAGGATTGTATGAATGAACTATTTGTGGCTTTCTTGTTTTGACATATTTCCCTTCTTCGGCATCCATCTCTCTTTCAACAGGTAATCAGGGAGCTAAACACCCAAAAGACCAGACCATATAATACACAACCAAAACTTTGAATCTGCACGTATACACGTGGATAAACAGGCACGATATGTTATGCTGTACAAAAAAAATCTGTATTTGCTTACACTACTTTTTTAACCACATTTTCAATCCCGAAAAAAAGACAAATCGATCAGAGAACTTTTTTTCTCCCTCTCTCTCTCTTTCTCCTTCGCCTTGTTTGTTCTTCTGAAGACATACAGTATTTTTAATTCCACAGACGAAGAAGCTTGGGAATGTATACGCTCTCTCTGGTTTTGAGTGAAAAGTCATAAAATAGCTATAGCTTCTGTGCAAAAAAAGGAGAAGATCTGTATGAAGCATCATCTCATTTTCAGAAAAATAAGGGAAAAAATCTCTTTAGAAAAGCAGTTTATTTAAGTCTAGTCATCTCTTTAGAACTTTTCTATTGACTATCCTACTTTCCTTACCCAATAACTATTCCTTCACTTATTCTACTCTACTTAACTTTTATTTTCTTGGAACGTGTGTGTCTTCTGTGTGTGTATGGCATGCTGGGTCGTCTTCGTCGTCCATTTTCCTTCCTTCTCGAGAGGTGAAGTGATGAATAACAACGAACTCCGTTGTTTTTTCTGTGGATTCCTCTAAAAACTACTCGATACGGTGCATTTTTTTTCGCAGAGTAGAAAAAAGTGTCGACAATCGACATGTTGAGATGCGATGTAGGGCTGACATGAGATGGATGAAACAGGATAATATGTTGCGTGCATATGATGATGATGGTTGATCATTTTCACTTTATGCATATATTGGGTTCGTGTTGATCTGATCGGATTTTTCAAGACCCAAGTCATGTGGCACACACGTTATTATGAAACAAAGCACGGGAATGCGGAAGACGTCCATGGAGAAAAAAAAGTTTTTGCGACAAATTATCCAGTAACTGATTCTCTGGAATGGGGTTGAACATGGACTGAATATCAATTTTCCTTGAGGAAATGTCCCATTTTTTTCTTGAAACGAATTGAAAAAGGGGATTCTTTCAACCATGCAGTGGTTCATTGAATGGGCTAAACGTACGTATAGGTAATTTTATTCGGAAAATTGAAATGGCCAAGAATGGTTGCTTTTCCTTCCTCCAGAAAAGGATGTGATTTTGATGATGATCATGAGGAAAGCATTGTTATTATTATGGGCAAGTATATGGATTGCAAAATGTCATTGAATTGCTGCGAATGGGAATGGTCCGTTCGTTTTTCAATTGAACGTATTTTCTTGGAATCGGTTCATTCACTCAACAAATGTTGTTACTTTTTCGTTGATTTGATTTGGGGACATCGAACTGGAATCCTCTGGTTGCGATTTTTTGTTTCTCTGGAGAAGTCTCTTACAAAGTTTGCCTGTGTGCCTGACAGTAGGGAAATTATAAATGTGGTTGTGAAAGAGAATATTTTCTATGCCTCGATTTTGACTTTTGACTCCACTGGAACTGCATCTGCTGCTAGTTATGAAATTTAAGATATCAGATGAAAAACTTTGAATCGTAGGAGTGCATATCGCTTCCAAACTTTATGAAGAACTTCATTTTCCAATTCCATGAATAACCTCAATTTTTTCTCTTGTTTGATACACCAACTCGCTAGAGAGATGTGTTTTCCTTTGAACAGTATCTTGTCACACATGACGCGATTTGACCAAATTCCCTTTTTACTCTGAATTTCGGTTCACTTCAGGGAAAAAGTTAAATAACAACAAAAGTATATTGTTTTGTGTTGTTGTATACCACGACCGATCCCCTTTGGAAATTGACCAGTGGAGCGGAAGTATTTATTTCCAGGGGCATGCATGCATGCAACTGCATTGATATGTAGGTGCAGTGATCGCTTTCAAACTTCAAAGCTGGCTATAAAAGAAGGGGATCCACTAGGGCAACCTCCTTTACGTCATGCATAAATCCGAGAAAAAATTTTTTTGTCGTTTCTTTGTCCCCTCTCTCTCTCAAACGTATTTGTGTAGGTACATGCTTCTCTTGTACAAGTAAACCAATGTTTTTTGGATGGATTGGCATTCCCACTACTACTACTACAACATGACATTCAAAGGGAGTCACTTCAATTAACTTGATTCGATGGGAGGGATGATACAGCTACTTTACACTACTGCGTACCTAAATGGTGGGGAAACTGCATCTGAACACAACCTGGCTCAAATTAACGAGAAAATTTTGCATATGGGGTTTTTATTGGTAAAAACGGCTGCTTTATTGACCTTGAACGAATTTCGCGAGTCAAGAAGATATCATTTTAACGAGCGTCTGAGTAAATGCGGAAAATTGAAATCTCCATTTCCCAAATTAATGAATCGTATATGTTCTCAAACGGGTGCAATCAAAGTTTATGACCCTGTTCATTACAAAACTTGCGAAAAGATGCTTTTTTTTGTCCAACAACAACAACTTTGATACGACGAAAAAGAGCTAGTGATTTCATCTCCCCCAAATGTATCCAAATTTTTTTGTTATGTATCCGAACCAATTTTCCATGCTCGACAAAATCCAAATGCAAACACACATACACATAGAGAGAGAGAGAGATCGAAAAAAACAGTTTTTCCCCGAATTCATCTTCTCCTAGTTCATAAAGAAATCTCGAGTTTGTTCCATTACGTCCGGATTTATTGGCTCACTTCACTCAATAATAAAGGTGGAATGGGTTTCAAACAATTTTTGGGGGTCTCACATTGTTGCTGTTTCTAGTACATTTTATACCTGGAGAGAAAATAAAATGTTGGTGGTGGCATTGTCGAAAAAAATGCAGATGAAATGAATTCCACGGTTGACTGCAAGAACTCAAGAGCCCTGTTCAATGAACATTTTCAAAAAACCCATTGAATACATACACGCTTTGAAGATGAGATTCAAAAACACAAATGTGTGGTCCCATGCATTTCTAAGTAGCCTTGTTAAAAGTTATTACTCCAATATTACGGTAATGATGAAAAAAATGTTGTAATGTAGTACACCTCTATATGACATTTTATTTACCACCTTTTATTACCCCATAGAAAAAAATATGAGAGGAGGTGGATGCGTAGAAAATTGTGGAAAAAAATATATATTTCGGGTGGAACAATGAGATTTCGTTTTGGGATGATGATCATCACCAAGAAAAAGGGGAGCAACAATGTTTTTTCTCTCTCTCCAACAACCTCGTTAACTTTTAAGCTTTTTTCCCGTGTAAATGAATGATCACAGGGAATATATATTATATCGTTTTATATTTTACGGTGGTGGAAGAAGTGACTACTAGAGAGAGAAGTTAAAGCGGTTCTTGTTGTTACTCGTGAATGACTCATTTTGTTTTCTCTTGTTTTTCTGTCTGAGAGATTGTAAAAAAATGTAATTTTTGGGGGTGGGAATGTAATGAGATCATGAATATTGATTATGCTTCAGGATAAAAACGGGGGAGGGTATGCTAAAAGAAGTTTACTAATGTCTGTGACGAATTCATCTCAAGTAGAAAAGTTTCTGCATCAAATAACGAAATTGCAATTTTTTTCAAAGGGCTGCGCGTGGAAAATCAGAAGATTTTTGCATTTTTACTTTGATCTTTTTCAAATGGCTTTGTGAAAACTTTCCTAGATTGAGTAGGTGGACTTACACACACGTCATGACCTTATTTTAAAAGTAACCTTCGGAGCTGATAACTTTTTAAAGACGCACGACTTAAAAAAAAGTTTGTCGTCACAAAAAAAATCTTATGTTTTATAAGTTTGACTGGAGGTTCTAAAATGTCAAATCTTTTGTGGAAAAAATTGCAATCAAAAGAAGGAAGTTTAGAAGATTTTAAGCATTCCTCCTCACTCATTATGATTCCCAGTTGCATAATCATAGTAGTAGTAATAATTACGATATAGCTTCATTGTTTCAACTGTGGAGCCCACACCACGAAGCAATTAAATTAGGATATCGTAGGTGCGTTTTCATGCAACAATGCAATGCCCTGTCGAATCAAAAAAGTAATCGAAAACTGCCAAGACTCATTCCGACCTCGATCCATTACCCCTCTCTTTGCTGCTGCTGCATGATCGTATCTATAAAAAATATTATTCATATACGAAACCAACAACCTCATCATTCATGAAAAAAAGTCTTCTTATTACAATGCATGATGCATTTTTCTTACTCGTCTAAATTCCGAAAGGTATGCATGTAAAAGGCGCGCAGAGGTACGGGAGTATAATCAAGTTTGTTCTACTAAATGGTTGGCTAAATAAAGGCTGGATGCGTTATATAATTTACCTGGGCTGCAGACTACATAAGTATTTTTGTGGTGCTTTACAACAGCAAGTCAAGTTTAGAGGAAAGGCTGATCACTCATTTCTCCTGTCATATTTTTATTACCTTTTTTTGTGGCGGAGTCAAAGGACTTTTTTATATACTTATTTTTTTAGCTCTTCTGCAATGCGCAGTCGAAAAAACACCGTCCATTCGAACTTTTGTTGCTTTTCTACCAGTTAAGTGATTTTCATCATGATGGTGATCATCAAGTAGGAATGTGTATGTGCATGAACGAGGTGTTCCATAACGTGTAAGTATGGGGGGTACTACCACTAGTAGAGCAATTTTCTTTGTTTTTATTGCACTTTTAACATCACAAATCTGGAGAAGAGATATTCTCAGAGAAATGAAACTGGTTGATTTAGGCACTTTACTATTATTGTGTGGATTTTTATTATGATTCCAGAAGCTCTTCCTCTTCTCGTCTTTTTGACTGTCTCTCTCTCTCTCTTTCTTGTGTGTACTCTTTTGGTTCACACGTTTAAATTCCCTTTGTTGTTTTTCATTCATCTTCTTTTTAGAGACCTTTTAATCTTATTGAGTCAAGTGTCTCTATGTGTAAATGTACTGCTGGCAATGGTGGTGGTGGCGTGCCTTAGAAGCGATGACTTTTATTATCATTTAGATTAATTTCACAGTCTCTCTGCATGCAGAGGCACTCCTACATATTCTCCTCTCTCTTGTGCTTCCCACTTTACGCAGTTTCAATTACATAGTCATGCAATTCTTTAGTTCCAGGATAATCGCGCGAGGGATTCCAGTTTTCAGGAAACGCGTTCGAAAATGTTGATTTGATTATACGTTCTATTGTTATTATGCTTACTGTTTTCCTATTGGAATGGATGTGTCGTGAACCAATTAGAAAATAGGGGATGCCTAAATATACTACAATCTCTAGACCTTCTTAATTGAGTTCCGCTCTTAAATCATCGTTTATGCATATTATCGTCTGATAAGAAATTGTTCTCTGAGTTCTTGGAAGAAAAAAGGTTATTATTATTGTAGATTTATATCAGGCGACAGATTACAGCGTTTTTAATACACTCGCCTCAAGGCCACGCATCGCATTGCAGTCAAGTCATCAAACGTCGCTGATTCCAAACATGGAAAGTACTTTTAGCTTGAACAAAAAAAAACTTTTACTTTTCTTAAAGTAGCTTAAAAGGTAATAATGCAGGATATTAAGCTGATGATTAAGATGATGGAGGAAAAGGGCACAGAGAGAGAGAGAGAGAGAGAGAGAGAAAGAGAGAGAGAGAGAGAGAGGAACCAAAGAACGAAAAGATATTTACGATGATGGTAATCTCTTTCCTTGCCGGCCTCCTCTCAGGATCATATCACCGTCGGGCTGACTGCGTGTGTATTGTTTCGTTGTTGCAGATTTGGGTTAGATGAGCGTTTTAGAAGAAGCACAGCAGCACTACTTTTTTTGTACTACGCATACATAAAAGGGAAAATCGTTTTCAAAATGAAGGCATAAATTAAAATTAACTTCAGTTTACTCCACTTCCCTTTGTAAATAGTGTTTTGGGCTGGAATGTGAGGAAATTTTTTCCTAGAGTCCATGAGCAAATTTTACCAAAAATAGAAGCTCCCTGTTCCCAACATCGTATTTATTATTTATTCGCTCTAATTCAGGCTAATTACGTTTTACTTCTTCTGATCCTTCTCCAAAAAAGCAGTTTACATAATAATGTATGTAGTTTTGGTGAAGTGGCGCGGGAGGGAACGATAGGATTCTTATCTTGGATATGAAATAATGTATCATCATCAATTACAATTTTCACTTTCTCTATTTTTGGTCAAAATATCGTAATAAATATAAGTTGCACTGTATGAAAATGTAAAACGTAGTGACAGTTGAAATTACATATAACCTCGTAGCTTTTTCCTTCATGATGCAGCAGAAGGCCAAGATGGAGTAAAAACGAGCGTAGTATGGATTTTGAAATGAAGAATGGCGGCTGTTTCACAGTATTTATCTCTTTCACAGGTTCATGGTAATTTGAGACTCGTGCCAAGCTTTATTACATCGAATGACCTTCCTTGCTCCATCATTACTGCCCGTACTACTTGACATTTTTTTATCGTAAAACCAGAACTGCTTTTTGGTACCATTTTAAGTTCACTCAACTCCTGCGTCCCGTGTGTTATTATGTGATGAATGTGACATTGAATATATTTTTCAAGAGCGTATCACAATAAAGCATAACGTACGGGAGTAGTAGACTCATTCCCGTAATCCTTTTTCCATCTCTAGAAAATGAAATCTGGCGAAAAATTTTAATGTGAAAGTAGTGGAAAAAAGAGGTTTTATATCCTCAAATAAATAAGCCCCTTTCGAAGGAAAACTTGATCTCTTCATTTCGCGCGCGGTACATATACACACACTTCTTTGTGCACAATCTTTTTTCTGCTCCACATTAGGGCTTCTTCTGGCATCTCAAACGACATCACTCATCATCATCATCATAATCATCATCATCATCATCATCACAAAGTCGCGGACGAAGAGAAAAAAACCTCACATCTATATATATATAGCTTGTGTGAACCCACTTGTATCCTTTTTTTATTTTCAAGTCAAGTCATGACTCAAACCAGATATTACAGAGGAATAAAGAGAAAAAAGCAGTGTCAAGCATATATTATCGGATGTCTTTAATCGAGCATTATGGAATTGTATTTCTGTGCGCTGTGTATGGAAGTAGTAGCAGTAGTGGTATTAGCAATAGTAGTTGTAGTAGAGAACATCGGAGAGAAAGTATTTGGAGGAAAGCACGATCGTGTGTGGCATTGTGTGAAGGGTGAAGGAAATTTAAGGGAATCAAGGAAAGCTCAAAATTTTATTCAGAATCAATGGACCGTATCAAAATGTGGAAAAAGGGATCTTTATGGATGGAGTAAGAAAGAGAGAAAATTGAGGAAAAGAAGATGACTTTGGTTAGAGGAATTTTGGTGTGTGTGTGTAAAAGGAAAGCAGAGATTTTCAGTGAGTCAGAAGAAAATGTCCTAAAGCCCCCTATTTATAGCTTCATCTATTCGAGAAAGTGAAATCTCTTATCCTACAACAAAACGAGAAAAAAAATTTACAGAAAAAAGAAGGCAATTTTTGACAAGTTTATTTTTAACGTATCAATATTATCCATAAAAACCATATTAGGTCGGCAATTCGGCGAAAAGGTCTACAACTGCACACTTATTTAATAACAACCTCTGAATCTGATTACGTTTGATAGGGACGTGTACATTTTTCTCAAGAACTTTTTTTAAAGGAAACTTGTATCGTGATGTAATTCAAGTGGGTCAGAGTAAATCTGAAAAGTTTTTGTAGTAGAGAAAACTTTTCAAGAAAAAAAATTAGAAAATGATATGCAAGAGTGGATAAAGTTTGACGCTGTTGGAGGTACGTGCTTAAACCCTTTTTTCCTCATCTCTCTCACAGCTCAATCCACCAGAATTGAATTACAAAAAAATATGAACCGGGAAAAAAATAAAATATTTCTGAAGATTCCACACACAATACTATTAGACGTGTATGTACATCTTAATGTGGAGGTTTTCCAGACTTTTTCTTGGCGCAATCAAATGCAAAGTTTAAATGGTTAGGAAGAAACGGTATGTATCGAGAGAAATGACTCGACTCAATTTCGGGAAAGAAAACAGTTTGTACCTTTTTTTATCGGTCCCAATTGAGGATGAAATATTGACGCAGTAAAAAAAAGACTTCATATTGAAGCCAGTGTCTGTACCACCATGTATACGTTTTTCCTAGATAAAAAAATGACTTTGTTTATGTGAGCCCGAATAGATAACGGCGCAACCAAGTTGCACAATCAGGCTTTTTCTCCGATACAGGTAAGGAACAATGAATGAGCCATCAAATTGCTGGCGGAGCATAAAAAAGTGGATACGTACTTTCTGTTCAGCAAGTGAAAGTACTACATTCCTAACGTAATCTGTTTTCCCGGTTCAATAGTCTAAACAATTTTACCAATTCGAGGTCTGAGGCAACGCGTCATGACGATGAGCACAAACTTTTCTAATTAGCACACTAGCTGTAAATAATCATTCAATGAAGAAAGATACATACAGAAATCTACTCATTTCAGCGCTGGAGCAAGTTACGTATAAAATTAACTCTGATTAGGCCATGGTGTGCTGACTGAAAGATGAAGTCTTCTGTGATGTTTAATCAAAACCTCTGACAAATGAAGACAACGACAAAAACCTGATGGTTTCATCATTTCCATTTATATTTGTGTGTCTGTCTGTCTCCACATATTTATATGCACTTTTGCACAAAAATGAGAGTTTTTGTTGGTTTTCAGCTTCCTTCCCTGTTTGGCCATTCGGAACGGGAGATAAATGACTGCAATATACAATGCGAGAAAATATATAAATTTCCAACAACCTCAGTAGAATCATACTTAAAAACACGTAGTGGTGAGAACCATTTAATAACAAGAAAGGAAGAAAAATGTAAATAAGGTATGTACGCGGTTACCCCATGTATTCATTTTGTTCTCCACTCAAGTGCAAACAAAAGTTTAGTACTTATTTTTTTTCTTTCTCTCTTTGCCTCTTTGACTATTTGTCAAACGTTTTTGTTGAAACGTAATGCTCTAAAGAGGTCCATTCCAGTAGTAGTGGCAAAAAATGACAATCCGTTTTTTTCTTCTTCTTCTTCTTGAAGGAGCTTAAATGTACGACCATGTTTTTCTAATGCTCTTGTGCTAGAAAAACATGAGCCTCTTTAAGGGAAAAGCTACTTTTCTTTAGGCAGCAGCAGAAATGTCGTAGTCGTCGTCTCTCCGATGGCGTTGGCTTACTCGATAATCTGACAGATGAATGCGTCAAAGCAACACTTTCGCTGAGGAAAAAAAAGTAGGTAGTAGCTCTCGCGAAAAAAAGCCCCTGCTTAATTCTGTTTCTGGAATATAATAATTTTCAAGCTGTTGCTTCCATGCATTGCATTAGCTCGGCTCAAAGGACCGACCCACTTGTGTGTTTGTTTGCAATCCTGATGAATTTTTTTTTCTTCCCTCTTCTCTTGAATGTTTGACCAGAAAACCACGATTTCGTGTGGATAATATTTTCTCTTTTTGCGGGAGGAGGTGGAAAAAGTCGAATGGCTTTATTGAGAGGCACGCACATTCGATGGCCTGGGATGATATGAGAAGATGAATGATGTGAGGATGATGACATTGTTGTTTTTTATCCTTCATTTCAAAACATTGTTTTGCTCAAATACTTAACATTCAAATGAAAAGAATTCGAGGGGTTTGCATTCATAATGATGAATGGAAAAGTGTGATTTGGAGGAGGAAACACATGATAGTTTTTTTTTTTCAAAGAGGTGGCAAAGGAGGATGATTCTTGATGATGATCGCAGTTGATAAACCAATGAATTGTTTTGAATCAACTTTGAACAGTTTTTTAAAAAACTGTTCGAAAATGAGAAAACTTTTAATCCGGCTTTTCATGAAGACATGGCTGGAATTTTCAAAGACCTACAAATTCATGCATGCAATCCCGCAGGAAGATTTTTTGTTCAGAGCTTGCTGATGATGATGATGTTGATGGTGGTGGTGTGATGAGGATGATGATTAAGTTGATTTTGGAAATTAAGTTTATTTGAACAGGTGGTTTGAATTTGCTCCCAGCTTTTTTATATATATTCGTGACGATGATGATGATAAATGATGGCTTTGCATAGTGCATCACGGTCGGACGGTTTTTCAGAGATTTTACTTTTCTTATTGTTTTCGGGCACACATGCATGAAGCAGTGTTTGCGTTGCAACGGTTTTGGAGAACCCAAAATTTACGAAAATTTTGATGTTTAAATGTTGCTTAACTTATTAATTGTGGATAGAATTTCGAAACATTCCTCGTTAAATCAAGAGTGACATTGGTTTGCTGCCGGGCAGTGCAAAAATCAGACCAACCGCACGTTGCTGTGCTTTTTATTCAGCTTTTCTCTCAATTCTCAATTTCATGATGCATTCAAAAGTTTTTTTTTCCCTGAACCACTTCGTCTTCTTTTGAAAAGGACGAGACCAACTCATCCATCTTGTTGTTGGATCCATAAGTGATCATGATCTTCAATCTTATTTGCAGTCATGCTATACGCTCCGACTACACCTTTTCAAACATGTTTGATGATTATTACGATAACTAAATTCTTGTGGTATCCCAGCACCATCAACTCATGTTCTTCTAGTTGTTCACCAGCAGTCCTCTGTGCATTTGCCTGCGTGTGTCCACCTACTCGTTCCCCAATGATTTAATGAGTGAGGTGCTCACAACTTTTTTAAGCCTTCCCTTTTTTAAGATTATGAAAAGAGAAACTTTCTTTAATTCTTTCATAATAACATTTTCTTCATCCCGTTTCAATGTTATACTCTTTTACATTGAAGATGAAAACAACCGTCTCATGCCATAAGTCACGAAAAGTTGATCCCCTCGAAGCAGTAGCTGTGCAACAAGACACACCACTACTCATCATATTCTATCCTCTCTCTCTCTCTCTCTCTTTGCTCCTCATTATAATCATCTCTTTTAAGCAGCAGCATCTTTTGAAAGCATATCATCTTCATTTTCTTGAATATCATGATCACCTTCGGAATTAAAGAAGAAAAAATTCGAACCTCCTTGCCAAGAACATTCATAGTTTTTTTCTTTCCAGGAGCAAAATCCATTGAAACCCATAAAAAGTCAATGAGGTTTCTTGTCGGTATGCAAGACGAGAAAAAAAAGTTTTGTAGAATTGAACAAGTAAGAAAAGAGGAGGATGAGGACCTTTTGTGTTGTGCCAATTTTAATTCTCTCTCTCTCTCGTTCTATTACCGCAGTCTGAATCCACCGTTTTTTTTCTCAAGAGCTATCTATAGTGCTCAGTGCTCACACAGATCATCCTGTCATCATTCCATCATTTGAAAGAACATTTAGAATCTTCCAATTCAAAACATTTTTCTACTGGTAAATAGTGGCCAGAAGGTTTTTTTTCAAAAGTAGGATTGCTGGCAGGCAGCATTTTGTGTGTACATCGATTTTTATTTTGTAAACAGGCAAAGCTTGGATATTATGCAAGATCATCATCACATCATTCATCCTGGAAATTTATTTCTTTTCTGTCCCAGTCCAACTTGGATAGTACCCAAGCATATAGCGTGCCCGGTCAAATGATGCAAACGACAGAGAAACAGAATTTCTTGTTCTGACAAAAAGATAATGTCGTTGGCTATTACCTTGAGCAGCTTTGAAAAATGTTAAAATCAGCAATTTACATACAAATTTAGTCATCTTGTCATTTATCCGTATCTTTAGTGCGATCGGTGTAAGGAAAAAGGGAAAACATTATTATATACATCTTCCTTATTTCCCCTGTAGCTCCTCCAAAACACTTTTTTCTGCAACAGGGACACACTGTTAATTACACGAGGGGAATTAATGAAGACATTTGGAAAATTCATGGCTTTTTCACTTTTGCTGCTCTAATAGGTTAATGGCACTATACCAGATATTTTTATGGAGTTCCTTGTTATTCTTCAATTTAGATAAATAACCTATTCGTTTTTCATGCTTCTGATATTCAACACAAGCTTGAAAAATAAGAAATACCTACGCACATAAAAATACTTCTTCTTTAGATCGACCTGCTTCCTCTCCAGAAAAAATACAATCCTTTTTGTGTGCCTCGAGTCATCTGAATGAAATAATGAATACCTATGGAATAGTGTTTTCTTTTTAGAAAAGAAATTTCAATGGTCATGGTCCACAGTCAAAACCTCCAGATCAGGTTACAACGTATATGTAATGTAATTTTTAATTTATGCAAAAGGAGCTGAAAAATAACATTTTCATTCTGAATGCGTCATTCCTGTATTCAATTCCTTTCTATTTTGTACACTCCAGTTCACATGAAAAAAATTCTTAAACGATTTTTCGAAGAAATCTATTCACCTAATTCACGAGGAAAATTTTACTTGGAAATAAGATGCAGCACTTGTTACAAGTACCGAAACCACTACTGCTGCTGGCTGATGGAATAAAAATTGAAAAAGCAATCAAGAGCATCTTATGTTCCACATTATGCAAAAGACCTCGTTTTTTGCACAAAAAAAATCGACCGAAAATCAAGATTGCTCTTAAAATATGATTTCTAGTGTGTGTGTGTGTATTTGTATACCAGAAATGCTCAGTTTAGTATTTCAGTGCCATTATCACGTAGGTATGCACAGCCTGTTTACTTTTTGGTTTCTTTACACTCGTGGCTCGTCTCTTTCTCTCATGCTAATTTTCTCATCAAGCGAGCCATGCAGTGAGCAAGTTCATGAAAAATAAACATAAAAACTTTTTTAGCTGATGCAATTTGCAAAATAAGAAGGAATATAATATTGAAGATCACTTAATCTTCTACTTCCATGTGATATTCTCCTTTTTTTAGGAATGCCATTATTATACGGAAAAAGTCTTCTTTTTTTCATACTCAAGCTGCGATACAATAATAGCAATAAATTACCTGTGCAGAGAGACTCCTTCTTCTTCTGTCGGCTGACTTGCCTAGAGGTAAAGAAAAATATCTCCTCTCCGAGAAATAAAGAAAAGGGAAAAAATCGCAATATTTGAGTTGGCAGTTGGCACTTGTAATAGTTGTAAAACGGAGGCATACATATTTTTTACCTTCTCCCATCACATCACAGCTCACGCGAGAGAGAATAATGGGGATTTGAATGAAGTTACTTCAAGATTTTTGTTTTACCTGTACAGTTGATTTTCTTGAAAAAAATATATATATATATGATTTAGCAAATTGGAATGGCAGAAGTAAAAACGTATTATATAATCCTCGTTTTGAGCTAGACTTGATCACCGACAAAGACTGAATAGAATAGACCCTACTACACCGAGGAATGTTACACACAGGTCAATATTTCAGATGCTTTTGAGGAAAATTGAAAAATTGTTTTTATTACGGTTATTATTTACCCGATTATTATCCGGGAGAGTAAAAATAATACTATGTTGCAGAGTTTTCTTCGATTAAACAAGTCAATTCAATATCAGAGAAAACAAACAGGAAAAATACTCTAAATACTTAGTTGAGGTTATTTACACAAGGAAAAAATTTCTGCAATGTTTGTGGCAGGTTGTCTTAAATTTTAATCAATCTTTTTTTACTGGTGACCAAGTACGAGGGATCAACGTCATATGAGATCGTCGTGTGACAATCGAATTTATTACTTTCATGGACCAATGAACCCTTTTCCCGTGACATAGTTATTTCCACAAAAACAATGTCAAAATAATTAATGAAGTTTGTCATAAGTGACATTTCTGGCGTGCCTTTTTCAAAAGAACTACTCACCCTGACTTATCTAATTGAATAAAAAATATTTTTTCTTTCAAAATGACAAAAATATTTCATTCAATCCAACCCTTTTTTTCAAGATAAATAAGGAGCTCCTTAAAGGGATGAAAAAGGAGAACAAGTTGAAACGGGCACTTGAGTTTCCTGACACAAACCCCATTTAATTTACTTTTTTTTAAAAATCCAGTCAGTTTGTATTAGTTCCTCTCTGTTATATGGTCATGCAGCTGCTGTTATATACTCACGTTGATTATGATACTGTTAGGAGAGAATACACGTTATCATGAACAACAGAAGCTTGGATTTCACGTGAAGAAACTTCAGATGGTCGTATGTTAAGCAACAGCTACCCTGTCATCATCAAACTTGTCTTGTGCTGACAAACCCTCATTTATTATGTTGTCCAGTCCAGTCCTATAATATGGGCGAGAGGGCTGATTGTGCTTGATGATGATGATGCTGGTGTCGAGAGAAAATTGTAGGTTTTACCTTTTTTCGTTAAAAAATAGTTTTGTGCACTTCATCATTTTCATTCTCATTGTCTTCTTATTTTTTGCAACAATTTCGTTTGTATTGCCCGATGGCGAGGATCAGGATCAATGCAGTATATTTAAAGAAAAGAAAGGATCGAGTAGTATACATGTATCATTTCCAATCATCTTTTTTCCTCCTTGATTATTATCATATCATGATATAAGATCAATAGCAGATTGTAAATAAGATTTGCCTTTTTTTTGGCAACGATCCTGACAGGCTATTTGGTTTAAATCTCTGTGTGAAATCTCTATTTTACAAACTTTGTGGTGGGGCAAATGACCAGGTGAAACAATGTATTTTTTTCATTCATTCTGTGAACGATTTCATGACTTTTTTATTGCTCGCCTGTGACCTCAATAAAATACGCTACATGGATATGTATATAATTCGTGTTCAAACTCTGCCACTTGTGTTGGTGTTGATTAGATTATTTTTTTTGTTCCTACACCCCTTACTCTTCATTTTTCCCTCATTGATTTTTTTCAAACTTTATATATCATCAAGTTTGATTGAATGACTACGGAATGCCAAAAGTGGAAATCAAAACAGAGTTTCGATTACACTTTCCCCTTCCTCCCCAGAAAATCTCGTTTTCTCATTGAAAAAAATAAATATTCTTAATAAATGAGAGCATCTCCAGTTACAATAACATGTAGCTATAATACCTATACTCCATTTCCATACTCCATAATATATAGTAATATGTATGTGGGGGAATAGGTTCATCTCAGAAACGTGAACTGCATATTATTTGTAGTGGTTGTTCCCTCCACACGATCCGGTACTATATGGCTTGTCAAGGAAATGACGGATAACTCTGGGTGTCTCACACAAGTCCCTAAGTTCTCTCCCCTCTCCCGAGGAGAAAATATGTAATACTTCCGATCAAGATGATGATGAACCTCTTCGTTTCTCGTGCTGCTCTCTCTCTCTTTCTTCTCCAATTTTCATATTTATTCTCATGTTCCACTCAAGTTATCCACTTGTACCCTCATAGTAAAAGTACGAATCCGATGATGCACTTTTTTTCTTCTTTATTATTATTATATCAGATATATAAAGATTAATGGACTGTTGTGCTCAATCTGACTTGTTGGAATATTGGATGAGGGAAGAAGAACTCAAGTGGTTGTTCACTTCATGTTCAATAAGGAACCGTTATTCTTCCTGCCATTAATAATATTCATGAAAAATTTTTTCTTTTTCTGCCACTTTTTTCATAGAAAAATTTCCAATGTATACGGTTTGGTTTGTATTATGCAAACTTCACTTCCTTTATTCCCCAGTTTAAATTGGCTAATAATAATGCTTTGAGTATGCCCAAAAGAGATTTACAGCTTCTTTTCCTCTCATTTCCCTTGTTGATTTCCAAACTGGAAAAGGAGGAGATGAATAAACGATGTGATCATCATTCTCGTTCTTCTTGAGCATCTCGCGATTGAGGAAGATAGAAACAGGGAAATGATGATGATGATCCCTGTTATTTGCCTCTCATTTCTCTCTGCCCACTCAATTCCAGATGAGGTTTGAAAATGCTCTCATGGTCATATTGGTGTGTGCAGTGTGCGTTTGTAGTGAAATATTTCATGCGTGGTCTCATGTATGCAATTTGTTGGACTGGGATTGAATAATTTTCTGGGTAATCAGCCAGTCTCTGAAAATCCCACCAAGTTGCTTTTGACAAATGTACATAATTTCTGTCCAAATGCAATCCATTATCCAAATGCATAGATATTTGAGCAGGGATCTCTGGTTAAAATTTTCCAAATGGTCCGGCCTCAATGTCTTCCACAAAAATCTTTAAAAATAAAAACAATTAAGTCCATTTGAGAATGGTTTTCTCCGATTGGATTATTTTTTGTAAAATAATATAAATTTTGTATTGAGCTCTCTGATTGAAGCATCATATCAAAAAGTTTTAAAAGCGTCGTACTTTTACTACCAAATACAATTACTTTTTCTTCCCGAGGAACCTGTAGAGTTTCCAAATGGTTATTACGACGGACTGGAACATTATTGGAGAAAAAATCAAAGCCTAGTTCAGAAAAAAAAGAAATTAAATTGAAAAAATGAGCAGCCACAAAGTGAGAAAGCTTATTACCTCTTCGTGGGGTTGCTTAACTAGACTATTTACCCGTACTCCCTATACTTTTTACTGTTTTTACCGTTAATGGTTTTGAGTGATCGACTAGGCCACCACGATACTTCGACCGCCGCCATGTATACTCCTTGACTGCCATATCAGTTTATTAGGTATTCTCCATACGCGCAATTCACTTTTTTCAAACTTCATTTTCATCAAAATTCAATTTGTGAAACCCAACCGTGCCATACCTTTTTTTACCGCTTCGAGAGAACGAGCGAGTGTGCGGGTGAAGGATGGAGGCAAATGCGTAGGGAAAGGAGAAATGAGAAAAACGCATCAACAAGTTAGATCTCCGAGTCAGAGACACACACACACGAGCGGAATATGGAATGCTTCCAGCTTTGGGACAAGCCAACCTCTATTTTGCCAACCGTTTTCTCACAGATAAAAATGAATAAAGACATGACGAAAAAAATGAAAATAAGAAATGGCAAGAGCGAAAAAAATATATGTATATATTTTGTCTTGAAGAAGTTCAACTCGAGTTCAGCAGAGCCACGGCCGCACAAGTTCACAAGAAAAAAGTTTGATCCTTGTTGGATATTGTAATCCTCCTGTTTCATATTAAATGGATGGATTTTGTTTGAAGAAAAATGGAAATGAAGACACGACAAGAAGGGTTGATTCTCCGGGCTAATTTCCACTACAGTGCTTTTTTCTGCATTGAAGTTCATCAGGTCTCCAACTAACTTGGCTTTAGACTTATTGGAATAATTTTTTGTTTGGCTTGGGGATGGTGACTACTATAAATGCGGAGTCCGTACGTTTGTTGGACAGGTACACGACGACGACGACGACGATGCAGGACAGGGTCGCCGTAAGGGGAAAAAATGTACGGTCTTTTATTCATTTCTATCTTCTCCTTTTTGGATGAGGAATTCTCCTTTTGATATTTTTCCGTTCAGTGAAGAGAAAATACCTTCGAACCGACAAGTCTTTGATGTCGAAGTTTTGATGATGACGCAACGCTACATGCGGTTTTCACACGAATGTCTTGAAGAAGTAGAAAAATGCGTTATTTCACCCAAAAATAAAAGAAACATATTTTCTGGTGCTGGTGTAACAATTGACTTATCCAATTCCATTTTTATGGTATTGCCTTATTGCTTCTAAAGATGTATCGGAGCAAACTGAAGGGAGAAGAGGAGATGAGAGAGAGAGAGACCCAAAAGGAATTTGTAGAATCTACATGGGGTTACTTGTTACGACCAAACCGAAAAGGCAACGTTACGGAATCATTTCTTTTTTTTCGGGATTGGATTGTTTTCTGTTTTATTTTCTGAAAAAAAAAATGTTGGAGAACGCAATTGCCTTCTGCCACCATCATCACCACCCCAAGAAAATGGTTCTGAAACGATCTATAACTCGAATAAGAGATCTATCAACTGACAAGAGGGGCGATATACATACGCACTTCCTTTGTGGATCATACATTCCTCCGGATAAATATGCTTGCCTGCATGTTTTCTACAATTTTCTGTGAACTTTCAATTCTATTGAATTTGAAGTTTGGAATTTCTGTAGACTATACACAGTCATACCTGAATTGACATTTTTTATTTCATAGTTTGATTGTAAAGAAATTCCATTACGAAAAATTGAAAAAAAATACAATTTCATGCGTTTTGCATAAAAACCACACTCGTATTTTATTGGATTTTGCGTGAAGTGTAGGGTAGTGCTGTGTGTGATGATGACGTGTCTTCTCTCCAGCTTTTGTGACACATACACAAAAAGTCTTTGGCACTGCACCAACCAGAAATCTGTCAATTAAGGGCGATTAGTGGATGGAAATGAAGATGCATTGGGCTCATGTAGGATGCACATGCAGACAATTAATAATTTTCAGGGGAACCTTTCAGAGGATTTACAATGAAACATACTTTTTTTTGTGCGTCAGATGGTCAATGTATTATCAGGATGCGTTTTGTTAATCCTTGGAATTCTTCGGCTTACCTCATCTTTTCCCCCAAATGCAACTTGATCACTGCTGCTGTTGTCCTTGTATTTTATCCAACGATACTTCAATGCTTCATTCAGGTTCGTTTCTAGAACTAATTAAAATGGAGGGTGAAAATTCACTGAAACAACATAATTGCCAAAAAAATCATATGTATAATTTATATTTTTCCGTAATGAAAATGACAATCATTATATTATCATGACTCCCGCCCACATGCGTTTTCTCTATCTGCAAAAAAGTTTAAAACGTTCGTGAGAGACACATGATATCAAGTCGAATCTCTTTCAACGCTATACCCATGCCATGCAGATTTTTTTTCCTACTCGCAATTGAAATCATTTTCTCCAGAGAGTTCAAATTCAAAGGAAAGGAATATGTTCATTTAAACAACATTTGAATCTAGTGATCCACTCATGCAGAATACAGAGATAATTTGAGGAAGTGAACGAGCGCATATGACATTATCGCATGAGATCGTCATCGTGAGTAAAAAAATGTGCGTACGAATGAATGAATGAACGAACATGTAAGTTGATTTGGTGTTGTTGTAAAAAAGATGATCTCATCGTTTTCTTTGCAGGAAAGACTAGACAGAAAGAAAACTCTCTTAATCAGACAAATGTACTGCACGTAAGTAAGTTAATCCACTTGAGGGATTCAGTCAGGTAGACATACACGTTTACCTTTCTGCTTTGTTACAAGATTAGAATCATGATCATCATATTATTACATTAGCTCACACAGTCAGAGTCATCATGTTCGTTCGTCTTTCAGGGTGGCAACAAATAAAATTGCTCACTCTCTCGCATTGTGTATCTGTATCCTATCATTCTTTCGCCTACGGAAACTGTTGCTGATGCTCTTGTCTGATCAAATGAACATCATTCTTTTTTCTTCGGATTGTTTGTATTTCTGTGACACCAACAACGCCACACACACCACACCACCTGAGTCTGAAATAATGAGCTGGATGGAGCTAAAAATTTGTAATAAAAGCTCATGATCGCATTAGCTACGTTTATATATCGACATGAAAGAATGGAGATGTTCATTGGCATTACATGATTTCGTCATGTTTTGACAAAAGGGAAGTGCACAATGAGATATAGCGATCACGTTGCTTTGTTGCTGAAATCTGGCACAGGAGGAAGCGCAATAATAAAAAAATAGTGATTTCCCCAAAATGTTTTCTTCAGTCAAAACCACAAAATAGATATTAAAACGGTTCTCTTTTCACAAAATTCTTTTTCATTAGAGCTTAAAGAGTTTCTACTACACACACAGACAGCATAAATGCATAGTGAATTCCATCATACCAAGAAAGGAAAGGATATGAAGAGGTGGAAGGAAACAAAACAGATTTGTTGTAGCTGCAGTGCAGTCGCAGTCCTATATTGCCCCCCTCTGCGTTACGCTCACACAAACACAAGTCGTAAAAAAGTGTGAGGAAAAGGTGAAAAAGGCCAACCACCAATAAAGAATTAGTCATTTAAAATTCTTTAAGACTTGGCCTAAACGTAATCATCGTTTTTTCTTCATGCAGACACAATGCCAAAAAATGTATGCCATTTTGTACGGAACAATGAAAAATGTTTTTTTTTTGTTTGGGGAGGTTAAATGGTGTTGTTGGCTTTTGAGATGCAAGAAAACACAATGTCTAAATGCCTTAAAGATAATATTTTTATTGTTTGTTGCGTAATAATGGATATTTTCCTCAAAAAGAAAAATAATTTTTGTGAATGAAATATTTCAAAAGAGATGAATTGCAAATGAGTGAGTCGTAAAAGAAAATGAATAAGGGTCGAACTATAAACAAGATTTATTTTTTGCATTTTTTATTATGAATATACACAATTTAATGCGTGTGTTTGTGCTTCCAGCTTGCACATACATGCTTTCCTTTTCCACAAACAGTAAACACATTGCTTAGCTCATATTTATCATCATCACTTGTTGTAAAAATCAATAAACTTGAAATCATACATACAATTCGAAAAGAAATTCTGTTTCCGTTAAACCTCTTCATTTATCTCAAAGTCAATGTTTTTAACCTCTAAACATTTTTTTTAAATCAATCATTCCATCACACTCGCTTTCCAAACCTAATTTGTAAGAAAACATAAAACTGGAGAATAATAATGTGCAAAATTACAATTTCATTGTTTAAAATTTTCTCAACTTGAAATGTAACACTCACTCTTCACATTTTCCCCCCATTTTCTCTTTCCTAACAAATTTTGCAATGGGTCCAGGTGAGCGAAAACAAGTGTCACGAGCTGTACCAATGTAACTTAATTATCAGCAAAAGCCCGTCACTTAACTACACATTGTAGTCCATGAGTCAAGGTACTTAACTACATTTTCCCTGTGCAGATTCAGTTATTTTGCAAAATAAATGACTAATAAATTCCTTGAAACCTTAATCTAAAGAACAATCTTAAATTACAATGGGTCGTCCTCTTGCACAAAATCAAATTAATCATATATACAAATACGATTCAACAGGAATTTCTGGTGCTATTAAACCTTTTCATTTATCTCAATAAATGAAGTCAATTTTTTGACCTCTAAACATTTTTAAAGAAAATTCATTCATTCCATTACACTCGCTATCCAAACCTAATTGTACAATCAAACTGGAGAATGAAAATGTGCAAAATTACAATTTCATTGTTTCAAATTTTCTCAACTTGAAATGTAACACTCACTCTTCACATTTTTTCACATTTTGTCTTAACAAATTTTGAGCAAAAACAAACACCAGTGTAACTTAATTATCAGCAAAAGCCCGTCACTTTACTACACATTGTAGTCCATGAGTCAAGGTACCCGCGTACTTTTCCTTTATGCAGTATTACGTTATTTCATAAAATAAGTGACTAATAAATTCATTCATACTTTAAAATAAGAAATATCCTAAATTACAATGCGTCCTCCGACACAAACACAAAATCATCTCTATCAAAATTAGGCACTACACCAGCCTGCTCGAAGATGAAGAATGGATCCTTTTCACAGTCGCTGTAATCATACTCCGCCTGTTGATTCCAGCACCACCACCCGAAAATCCTCTTTCCATCGCGCCCCTCGACAATGCACACTGTTGCAATCGATTCAGGAACACCAACGCCAGTCTCGGTTGTATCGGGTGTACTTTTCCTGAAAAATAAAATTGAAATTAGAGTTGGCTATGATGGTATGTCATGTCAAAAATGCAACTTACATGAATAGGAAGTGGAAGACTTTGGCTTTTCCATATCTGTTGGCCAGATATCTCAAATGAGCTTCTAGGTAAGCACGCATGGTCATGTTAAACTCCGGGAACCCAGGAAAAGTATTGGTGTAGTAGTAAGTACACGCAACTAGCAGCATATTCCGATAATTGCGGGCTGCAACAACGTGGGTTCTATGGTAGGAGACCCATCTATCTCCTTCTTTAAAAGCTTTCTTGAAGTCTTCCTCCTTCGCTTGGTCGCTCTTAATTTTAGGGTCAGCTCGAAAGTTGGAGGATTCGTACATCATTTCATAATCGTTGACCTCTTCAATCACCTCGAAAACCATATTGGGAATTTTGTATCGGGTGTCATAGGTAGCAATGAAGGAGGCATTGTGGGTGGTTGGGATGTTTGATGGGACACGGATTAACGATCTCAACTAGAAAATTATTAAAATGCATAATTAGATTTCTCTTTTATATGTAATTTTATTTTACATGCAACTATCTTTGTGTCATTACCTCATCTTTCAGCATTTGACAACGTTGACTTAGCTCGTCGGCCGGATTTGCTAATCGCTTTTCATACTCATCAAGAGTCTTTTTCAACTCTGGTATAGGTAGACGAGTGTTTCCTCTTGCTTCTCGTGCCAAGCGACATTGTTCTTTCCAGATTTCAAAGTCTTAAAATAAAGATAATTAACAAGCATTTTAAATGAGATTTATTGAACCAATTAAAAAATTTCTGTTATAGCAAAAATAAAAATTTCTCGGGAATTCTGGGGTATTTTGAGATGGGATTTTTACTAACAGGATTGACTTGACCTCCATAACAATATCCCATGGAATAAAGTTTAAATGTTTTTTCTGTTATAGCTTAAATTGAAATTTCTCTGGAATTCTGGGGTATTTTGAGATGGGATTTTTACTGGCATTATTGACTTGACCTCCATGACAATATCCAATGATAAAATGTTTTAAAAAATTTCTGTTATAGCTTAAATTGAAATGTCTCGAAATTCTTGGGGTATTTTGAGATGGGATTTTGACGAGCATAATTGAATTGACCTCCATGACAATATTCATAGAAAAAATGTTTTTAAAAATTTCTGTTTTAGTTAAAACTGAAATTTCTCGGGAACCTTGGGGTATTTTGAGATGGGATTTTGACTAGCATAATTGGCTTGACCTCCACGACAATATCCCATAAAATGTTGTGTAAAAAATTTTATAGTAAAATTTTTAGCCTGTTATAGCCAAAACTAAAATTTCTCAGAATTCATAAGATGTATGGAGGTGGGATTTTTACTGGCGTGATTGACTTGACCTCCATGACAATATCCATAGAAAAAATGTTTTTGTTATAGCAAAAGTTAAAATTTCTCGGAGATTATAGGGTATTTTGAGACGGAATTTTTACTGGCATAATTGACTTGACCTCCATGATTGAATAATTATTACCTGCTGCTTCCTCCGGGGTCAATTTTCTAAAATTAATGCCTTCTTTTGCGGTAGTGTCCTCATGTTGGCGTCTAATGTGAGACTTTACACCAACGAAGCTCTCGTGTCTTGATTGACATTTTAGACACATAGCGGGTCCTGAATGGGTCTCTTGATGAGCTCGTAAAGAGATTTTGAGGACTTCTTTGTTGCAGTCAGGGCAACGCGCTGTCTCTTTTATGTGAACATTAATAAAGTGTTCGCGAAGCTTTTCTTTGCTCTTTTTATCCGCACACTTTGGAATCAGACAATCTCCTTTTTGGCTATAAATGTCTTTGATTTTGGCCTTTCCATCCGCAGGAATGTATTTGTACTTGTAGGTTCCAGTTTTTCTTTCGGTGTGTTGGCCTTTAAAGTGGCTTTGTAGATGACGATCAGCTTTCTTGCATTTATTGCAGTAGCCCTTATCAGAAGTGAGGTGATGTGGAATGACATCGAGGTCCTCTGGGATCTCCCTCAGCAATTTGAAGACGTAGCCATATTTTTCCAACTGATATTGATGAACATGAGCAAAATGAAACTGCAACATTTTCTGGGGTTCGTTGCAAATTTCACAGAAGCCATCTGGATCTCTATTTTTCAACTCATTCGCTCTGATATTTCCATCTTCCGGTATCCTCTTGAGTAACGGAAAGACGTGACCGTACTTCTCTAATTGATTTTGATGGACCTGGAAATGAGATTTTAAGAAGGAAATTTTCTCGTCACATATTTCGCACCAACCTTCGCGATAATCAAGTTCCTCCGCCCTTACACCTCCATCGCTTGGTATCCGCTTTAATTTTGCCATTTTGAATTTTTTTTACTGGTCACAGTTACTTGAAAAAAATTTTACTAAAATTTCGGTTTGGAGAGTGTATGAGAATGATGCTACTTTGGTTTAATATGCTTAGACATTTATTTACATCATGTTTTATTATGTGTGCAAGACAGACAGACAGACAAACAGACGACAATCATACGTTTGCATATATTTTAATATGAGTATGTTTGACATAAAGGATTGTGTATGCAAATAATATATACTACGTTTTTGTACGTTCCGGATTCATCAGGGTCCTTTCAATTTGCCAAATGCTTAATGACATGAGAGCTTATACATTATGCAAGCCCGTGATTCATACCATCACAAACCTTTTAGTATTTTTATTTTTTGTCTTGTGAATGAAATATTTCAAAAGATGAATTGCAAGAGATAAGTCATAAAAGAAAATGAACAAGGCTCGAACTATAAACAAGATTTATTTTTTGCGATTTTTAAAATTATTACATAAATTGATGTTTGTCTATTCTGGAAGAATGTCGGTGTCATATCGAAGTAAGTTAAACGACCTTTAAATGGTGATTGATTAATTAATAAGGCCGACTATATAAACATCATTATCATCATATTGACTTTCTAAGGGATTTTTTGTGTCATCCCTGTCATAAAATGATATTCAACTGATCACATTTTCAACCTCATTCTGCCCGAGTGATAAATAATTGAAATAAGAGTAGCTTTCTGTATACAACCGGTCGATTTTTCTCCAGAACATTATTACGTAGTCTCCGGAGGAATTATACATGGTACATGGAGAAAGGAAGGAGGTGACCTTTGTCACAACACAAATTTTAGAGTCACCGTCCTTAATGGAAATGTATGATTTATTAGCACACAACAGTACTGTGTAGTATTGCAACGTTTAATTTTTTCTTCCTTTCACTTTTTCATCGCGTTTAGCCCAGTAGTCGTCGTAGTCGTAGTCAATACAACTATGCTCATTTCAAGACAGCGGAGAAAAGTTTTTTTCAGGATAAATTAAGCTTTGAGCTGAATTGTATGCCCTCTTTTTTTCCTGGAGGAGCTTTAAGTAGTCTATCAAGTTATTACAGGCAAAGTAAAAGTTTATAAGCCTTTCTAAATATCCTCTTCTCTCTTGAGCCATTCTACTATTACTGTTGCATGCTTAATCACAAAAACAAAGTGGATTTAAAAAACAGTCTGTTTATACTATACCAAAATCTTTTTTTCTTGTCTTTAAGAAAGGAGACGGAGTAAGAAAAAATTATTTTTTTTTGTCTTAATTCGTTACCCTTTACAATAATGAAAAGGAAGCGTGTCGTATGCTCGTTTCAGAAAAGAATAAATATCGTATCACAACTTTTGTTTTGCAGAGAGAGAGAGGGAAGTAGTTTTCGTGAAAATGTCATGCTTCACATAAACATATAATAGAACAGAGCCCAGACACTTGTTTCAACTTTGGCTCTTTAAGAAGTCATACGCAGGTGAAAAAGCCAATAAAAATCAAGTCACTCGATTCGAATTGGTTTGTTTTGCGAGCGCTTTGAAGTGTGCCGACTCCTTAGGAAAAAAAACGTCTACCGTTAGTTATTATTACGATTAACAGTGTTCATGATTTTTTGAAATATATTATTGGCAGCAAAACAAAGATGACGAGCCAAAGTGTATGGGAGTTGTAGCCTGAAGATACCAAAATTAAGTTTTTGGAAAGGAGCATGGCCCATAAAAATTGTAATTTGAATCCTCCATAAAAAGAGGGTGCGCGCGTGTTTTCAAAAGAAAGTCTGGCCATTCTGCTGAGGAGTTCATAAAAAAGTGATTACATATTCAAAAATTCACTACTTTTTGTTGAAGTGACACCAACTCATGAAGTCAAGACGTTTGTTGAACATTTCATTGTGTACAATGAATGAATGAAGGTTTTTCTTGAAAATCTCAAATGCCATGCCATGCACCCATGTTCCTTTTTTTCTTCCCTAATAATGTTGTTTGCATTGCAGAACGTTTTTTTCTTCTTCTCAAGCTGACCTGAGGTTTGCGTGCCATTTCCCACTTTAAAAAATGTATTCATCATCGGTGGATTGGATCGAGTGAATAGAGAAACACAAAAAAATGTACGCCACATGGAGCCACACAGAATTACAAAATGTGTTTTTATTCATTTGAAACTACGTCTAACTCTATATTCATAATTCAAATGGCTTTTCATTCACCCATATTCCCATTACCTAATCTTTTCTCCCATTTTCATGAGCCGATAAACAATTCACAATGCCTCGTTGCGTGGATTAAATTCTAAAAATAATTTCTCTTTTGCAATTCCAAAGTCCTTAAATAGCTGCTCATTTTCTCACTTTTGACTTTGGTTGGTCCAACTTTGGAGCATACTTAAAAGAACACTTTTCTTTTGTTTCAAGAAAAATACTCGTGCATATATCTTATTGCATTTTCTTATCTTACTCTTTGGTATTTTTCTACTTCTACAATCCATTTACGGCATTGGTGGTGGCGAGCCTCTCTCTCTCTGTCTCTCTCTCGTTCTCATTGAGAATGCAGCGGTGGTGCAACGCAGGATTCTTTATAAGGAAGATAAAATATTATGAATTCCAACGCACTCTCAACGACAGTCTTCACAGGTGTTCCTCACAAAACGAAATTGCATGTTTCGTTCCTGCAATTCTTTGGACAGTGTCAATCCAATCATGCAATCAGTCATGAGTCATAGTCATGACCAGCGAAAATGACTTCAGCTTACTTAGTTAAAGCGTTGCGTGAGCATACCACAGATTGAATCGTTCCAGGAAGCAAAAAAATGCAGCGTAAAAATTTAGGGAAATGAATTACTGCCTTTTCGCACGTCGACGTAAAATGGTCCTAATTGACTTTTTCTCTGTCCCTTTCCAGTTTGCGAATGTCACCCAGTGGGCGCTTCTGGTCGAGTATGCAATCAAACGACCGGCCAGGTAAGACAAATATAGATTTTTTTGTCACTTCAAAATTTAAAAAAAACTATTAAATGATTAAACCAAAACTATTGAATTCTAGTGCCCCTGCAAGGATGGTGTAACGGGTAAGGACTTTTTCTCTAACTTTGAACAACTAGCTTGTACTTAGTATTAAAAAGTTGACTCAACTACGACAATTTCCCTTTTTGTGCAGGTCAAACGTGTAACAGATGTGGAAAGGGATATCAACAATCTCGGTAGGCATATTATATTTTTCGCACTAACGGTGCTTTTCTAATTTAAACTCACAATTACTCAGTTGTGTTCTCCTATAATATCCTTAGGTCTCCCATTGCCCCGTGTATAAAAATTCCAAAGATTCCGGAACCAGAGCCACTTGAGTCCGTCACTGGAAGATCTGCTGATCAAGGTAATTTTTTTATTAATTATTTTTCATGGAAAACAGGCATTCGCATTCCAGCTTTATACTCCCAACATATTTTCCGTTTGCCTAAATCCAAGTTCCAAGCAGCTTTTCCCTCAAATTTGTGCTGCTGTGCAGTTCAAACAAACTATTTTTGCTCTAATCGACACGTGCTTTTGATGACTCTGCTCTTTTGCACTTTCCCTTAAAATTGGATGTACACTATAGAGCCAAACAGATTTTTCGATTAGGCCAGCACAAAATTCTCCAGCATTCCTGAGCTAATTACCTATGCAAAATAGTGCTTGTTTACCCTGGATATGCTGCACACTCTTCTGCGTTTTATATTATGTCCTTTTACTTCAAAAACGTCGCAGTTCTCTCCTACCTTAATTTTTTAAGAGAATTTTCCCTCATCGATCTTTCCATTCTCAAAAAAAAAACTTTTAAATTACACTTGATCAACAAGAGCAGCAACCCATTGTGAGTGAAAAAAATTTTATCATCGAATTCCTCAACTCTGATAGTTCACAATTGTGTAACCTCCCAAGACCACATTTTAAAAAATAGAAAGAAAGAGTATGATGGTAAACACACTTTGAAGAAGGCGAGGAAAAAAAGTGAGTCAACAACGACAAGAAGAAGAGAAAACCTAGTTTAATCTGGAAAGCAGACGACTCTCATTCGGTGTGTGTCCGTAATAATAATAATAGTACAGTGCCCTGGTTTTCTCATCAGTAGCAATAGCCACATACATATATCCGTCGTTTTCCTTCATCGGCATCACCATCTCACATAATATTATGATGGCTTGTCATACCACACCATCTTATCATCATCACCATAAACTTATCTTGGGAACATATATACGCCACACGACCCTCTCTCCTATTCCACCACAGGAAAAGAGTTTTCATCAACCTCGTCCGTCATCGTCATATCGTCGTCCCTTGTCCTTTCTCCTTCAATCCAGCTGTAGAGAGACATGGAAAGGGTAAAAAAATTCTCTGTGTATGTCGTAAAGTATAATATAACCTTGCATTTCACCTTATTATCGTTATTGCTTCCCGTATCAAAAATCCCAACATATTTTCTAACTCTTATGGCTCCACTACTACACGTCCACGATAAGTTATGACAGACTCGTATATTTTCTGGATGGAAACAACTTTCCAGAGAGATGATAAAAATTGAACTCATACATGCATTCTTTCTGAAATATATATTCATATCCGGCAACATATTATGCATGTCCGTGGACCTCTGCTTTTTTCGTTAGACTGAAGGAAAAGTTTATTATGATTTAGAGTAAAGTCGCTCTCCAGTAAAGAAGGATTATTTTGTCGAGTTGCGAGGGAGGAAGCACCTTTTTCATATATAATCCTCAAGAAAAACATATATAATGAGTCCAGTCCTGATGATTCTTTGCGCCGTGCTTATTTATGCATATGCTTGATTCATTGCGTGCTGCTAATGTTGACTGGTTGGGCTTGCATTTTTTGCATGAAGGAAAAAAAAGATTAAAAATGATGATGATTATTATTATTACTTTGTAACAAAAAAAAGGAGCAAGTTTTTATCCAGCCCTTTTCCGCCTCTGGAAAATTGAAAGAAAACAAGAAAATTCTTCATGCTTGGTTTATTCATCTACAAAAATTGAATATTAAGTTTTTTCCCCACAAATTGTGTTTTTGCCAGTTTTGGATCAACATTGTAATCATGAAATAGTGTAGTCGTAGTAGGTAGACCCATCATTTCATATTCATCAACGAACCATCATAATAAATCCAATAATGCAGAGAGGGTTGGAAATGTAAAAGAAAAAGATGAAAAAAGTTGAACGGGTGAATGTAAGTACAGTGCTCATCCTCTTTCCTTCCGGTTTTCTTTCAAAAGAGATTATTATTGGATAGAACAAGAAGAAGCGAGCGTATACACTCAACAGATTTTTCCCTCTTTCGCGTTGAAAGTCAAAGGCCAATAATTTTCTTTTTGAGAAAAAGTGTTGAGTAGCTTAACTTTTTTTCTCTGGAATCATCACAAAATAAAATTCAAAGAAGATTTAAAAACTTTGTAAAGTTTTGAGGTAAACTTGCATTTCCTCTCTTTTTCGTGGTTGCATCAAATGATCAAGAAAAAGTTTCGAGCAAGCATAAAGAACAGGGCTAAATATATTCGTTGATGTCGAGTGAAAGTGGAAGAGGTTTCTCCCTTTTGAAATTGGATAACAGAGCTATATATTTTGATCTAGAGAAAGAAGGGGGAGACATGAGATTAAATGAGATCAACTTCTGATCAGACCATGACCATCACTTCTTTGCTCGCATCCATTTCGGAATTGCAGTGTTATTGTCCACCGGCCATTTAGAGAATGCATTAGAGATTGCATGGAAGAGGGCAAAAATGTCGAATGTGACTGGCCATTACCGTTTCTCAAGAAAATGGACACATACACACATCACATCTTACGATTAGATTTGGAGGGGGATGAAAATCCCTTGTGTGTAGGGGAGGCAATGAATATGAACGGCTTTAGTTCATTTTCTCCTCTGCACTTTCATCCAATAACGTGCCCATGTAGTAATTTTATCAAACGACAAATTGGAGTCAAGAAACTGGTGACAACGACTCTACTCATACGTATATCCTTCTACTTCTTCTCTTTATATTTTATCTGGCCAATTTTATCTGATGATATGATAGTTTTCCCATTTATTTCTCAAAGCCGAAAGTCAAATAGATAAAAACTGGGGATATGCCAGACCACACCAAAAACCCTGAGAGTATAGACCCCCAAAAAAGAGGTTTATGTCATTACCATACCATATCATTTTTTTAGCAAGTGTCACTCTCTTTCATTCCATTGAGTTGAGTGGAAAAGTGTTTGTTTTTTGAGGAACCAAGGATTTTTATCGGTTTGCTGATCCTATCTGATTTTTATGATGCTCACTTGTTAACTGGTCACGCACGATTTATCTGTGTGGACTCCTTTTCAGTGGATAGAGCTTTAAAAAAAACTTTTTAGAGCCGTTTTGCCCGTGGAATAATAAATGGTTGCTAACTCCTTTTTGGAAACCACTGGACATGATTATACAGAGCTGTGACTCTGGCTGGAGTACTCTGCTGCTGATGCCGTGACATTCACCGCTAGTGGAATGGGCAGTTTGTGGAGTTTAGCCCATTCATTTTTCATGCACTGTTTTGAAATATTTCGTAGGGACATTTAAGGACAAAAATAGTAAAGTTTGGCCTTAACATTTTGTGTGCCACATGGTGGGCTTGATACGGATCTGATGAAGCTCGTAGATCTCATCGGCTTTTGTTGGCTGCTGATCTTTGCCTTTTTTTTACTCCTCTTCTTCTTCTTCTTCTTCTTCTCGTGTCCTGTCACTTTTGCCACTTCACTCGAGTAAATCTCGCGGAGGAAGTGTAGTAGGAAATTAAGACATTGTGAAGTCACATCATGTCGGGTGATCGTGATGATCAAGTCAAGTCATGCTTCAACGTTTTCTTTTCAATGATTCCATCTCCGGCGAGGAGGACTCGACTCGACTCACACGCACAAAGAGTGAATAGGATTTTCTCTGGTCACTGACTTTTCTCAACTGATTAAGACGTGCTAATGAGTCGATCCGTTTGAAATGCTGCTGATGACGATGATGGTGATTGCCGAAAGGGGTCAAGAGAAGATTCAAATCTTTTATAGCACGAGCTACTTACTTCTACCTATCTAAGGTTTAAGCAATCTTTACCATTATAAAAGCATCTAGAATTATTTTACCCCTAAAGCCTTCTCCTCCCCAATAAAGTGCATTATGCTGTTTCAGTGTGACTTGACGATCTAGTACTACTACTATCCCTAAAAGTGTAACTTATATTGTCGATCCTCCCCGGGAATAATTGTAGGACGTACTGGACACAGATTTTTCTTGTAACGTCGATTCCGCCGACGGTGATATTCTTGTTTTGCATCATCCATGGCGGTCTCCGTGTGGAGAAACCCTTTTTTTAGAGAATGTGCTCTCCTTCTCTCCAGTAAATGGGAGATAGTTGTAAATGGTTCGTCTCTCAGGTCTCTTCCATCTCCAATTTAACATGATCATTGGGTGGATGGATATGGTCAATGATGATGATGATTTGGGGCCTTTTTTATCTTCTCCAGAGAGATATATGTGTACACTTCAACCCACACTATCTCCAGGAGTCCAAACAAGAACTCACTAAAAAAAAGTTCGTTTTTTCCCTGAACATCTCATTCTCCAGCACTTACAAGTTTATATATGCATACATATATCGTTTTACAAAAGAAGTTTTGAACTTGAGTTGTCTCAGGTCTTTTGCTCCGGTGCATTGCAGCGGGTGTATCGATATCAAGATCATTTTTTTTGCCTCGTACCTATTGCATTGCATTAACATTTTCTTCCTTCCACTCCAGTTCAATCCATTGTTAAGGAAGCTCCAGACTAAAAGTGTGATGATGATAATAATAATATTAGTGATGGTGGTGAGAAACCTATGCTGAGGGAGAATGGTGGTGGAAGGAAAAGAGAGGGCCAAACGATGATGTGTTGTTATGCTCATTTCTTCTTCCTTTTCTTGTTGCTCCTCTTAAGATATTATATTCTTCTTCTTTTCTTTCTTAAAAGAAAAAAGTGCTGACTATTTAGAAAGAGCTATAAGAAAAAAGTGTAGGAATGTGTCCCTAGGGCCCTCCAATGTGGTTTAGTTTGGTTTGGGTTTCGCTTCGCATGAATTGAAGAATCCACCACTCACTCTGATACGGATTGTATTGTAGTGAAGAAAAACGTGTTACACTTAATGAAATTACTCCCTCCTTCACAAGGCGAATAGTTCCCTGAGGGCCTGACAAAACACCACCAGACCAAGATTCTCTTGCTCTCTAGACCAGACATATATAAGAAGAAAATGTTTCCTCTTTTGTAGACGTATTCTTCATATTTTTTCGGGTGAAAGATGTTTTCATAACGTAATTCTCTTAATTTAACCTGATACCCCAAATACTTGGTAAGTAAAACTATCGGTTTTAGCAAGCATAGTCCATTACTACAAACACATATTATACTTATTATGTAATTCTAAATATTTCCCTGGTTCAATACGAATGCAGTCTTGATAAAATTAATTACAATTTAATGAAAACCTATCCTCCTCCTCTTGATTTCAACAAATTTGAATCCAATTTTGATGGCAATTGAAACCATGTCCTGGAAGTATATTTTGGGATATACGGCATTCTCAAATTCGGTTTCGACCATGATGATCATTGTTGACTCGGAAAAGAACTAAATGATGATGATGATGATGATGATGTTGCCGCTCCTCCGCCGGCTACCAGAGGAAAATCTTCAAATTTTTACCAAAGATATACTTGATGATATTTAAAAATAACGAGGATCATTTCTTTGTGTCCAGAAAGAAACCAGACATTGTAACAAGCAAGGGTTATGGCTTCTCCATCAACTTTTTTTTGCATCGCCCAACCATATTTTGCCAATGCGATAATAACAGTTTTGATATATCGGAAGCATCTCAAGAGTTGAAAGAAGCTATTTTCAATCGAACGATGAGGGAGGGAATATTTTTCCTCGTTTGCAGTGCAACAATGCAATGATGATGATATAAGTAGTTGCCTTCCAGCGAGCAAGAGTGCATGCAATAGATGCATGATCTGTGTAACCCGAAGGCGCTATAATTTTCCTATCACGTACGTATTTTTATGCTCCTTCGAGAGAATAGAGGCATGAAGAATATTTATAGTTGTCTTGTTAAATTTTGGGAGGAAGGCCTTTTCTGGAATACCGAATGAATGGAGAAGATGCAACCGACTTCTTTCAACGGCTTTCATGACGATGACATAACTCATATGACCTTGATCATTTCTCTAAGGATTATTGTCTGATAACATATATTTTATATTGTGCTTTACGCTTGCTGGCTAGTCAAAACATTGCTCATACGTTCGTTTGTCAATTTATCATTTTTTATTGGAGAAACGCTTGCATTTGAATAAAACTTACCTTTGAAATTAAATTTCTTTGTTCCACTACTACTAGGACCAAAAACCAAATCCACAAAAAAATCCAATAATGTTTGTTTCTACTTTTTTTGTATATTTTCTTCATTATTGCTCCCCGAGCACCGATAATAACAAAAATACACAAAGATAAAAAGAAAAGCTCATTTTTTTTGTTTCGTGCTCAGCAATTACTTACTGTTGGGCAAGCACGCGCGGCTATTTCATGTGGAAAGGTGTGAAATGAAGGAGGAACTTGCGGCAGCTTAATTGGCACATTGCTTGACATTTTCTTAATGAGATAAAGGAATTGAATGTATTTTTTCCATGCCACGTGTATGTTGCGTGATGTGAATAAGTTGCTTGTTTGTTCAAAAATTTTATTGTCACATCGTTTTTTTTTAAATTCCAGGTGAAAGTTCCTGTGGAAGATGTAAGGCCGCCAATCGGCTCACAATCAAACGCTACTGTGCCCGGGATTACGGTAAGATTAAAATTTTAAAATTATTTATGACATTTCCCCATACAACCTGTTTAAGTGACCTCAAAAAACCTATCGTTTTTTTTCTAATTTTAATATCCTTCACGACTGGTTTTCATCTTGCATTACATTCTCGTTTTACAAACTTGTATGGTTTCAAGTGAACCTTTAATTTTCCTTTGGAGAAATCGAAAGCCGCCGTATTTCATTCAGCTTTCATCGGGGAAAGGTATAAAAATTACAGAAGTATGTGGAGTGGATAGGTAAGGAAGGGGAACCTTCCATTTCCATTCCAATAATATCCCTTCACTCATTCACGGTTCATTTGGGATGATGGGAAATGAATGGGATATTAGAAAAATGCTTGCATGATCATCATCAGCAGCAGCATTTTTACTTCACTATAGCTTTTATGCTCACCTTTCACATTCCCAAAGCTTTTACTTTTTCTTTTTATCTGAAATGGCTCACGTGAAGGAAAAAGTGATCGGATTGGTTTCGCTATTAAAGCTCATCGCTGGTGAAGTGGTAAATGGAAGTCAAGACCTTGTGAGTCATCATTGTATTATATCCTCCCCCAGTCGCATTTTTTATCTTATCGAATCTAGCCAAGTGGAAGGGAAAATAAGGAAGTCAGAAAAAGGTGACAGGCCATAAGCAAAAGAGATTTTTTAGGATTGATAAGTTCACATGGTTTGTTTAAAGACGCACAAAAAAAAGAATCAGGTGAAAGGGAAGGAACGGGATAAGAGCAAAGATAAAGGGGGTTGTCTTTTGAACTGCACCATAATCTCTAGACCTCACTAGCTGGCTTCTCCCTGGATTTTAGAAAGGGAAGGAGGAAAAAAAATCTGAATCAGATGTCATCCCGTATTATTCTTTCCACTGAAAAACTAATATGCATTGCACTTTCCTTGCAAGACAAAAGTACGTTTTTTGATGCACTCATCCGAGATGCAATATATTGTAATTTGAAATATCATTTGAGGCAGACGAAATTTTAAAATTGATGGGACGGAAAAAAGCTGGAGGGCTGGTAAAATAAGGTTCTTGGGAAACGATGTCTCAGATTTTTTATAGTCTCGTTGAGTATGGAAAATGTAAATTGAATGGACAGCTAGGATTTCCTGTCTGAATATAAAGTCCTTTATCTCCGCATTTTAGTGAAGCGTCTTACTGAGCTTTTCGTGAATTTAGGAAGAAACTCGAACGAAGTACATAAATACATGCAAAATGCAATTGTATCGTAAGTGCATCAAAGAAATGACGCTGGTGAAAGTGCACAAACTCGACATTTGAAGGATTAATTTTTTGGGGTTTTATATGCTTTTAACTTGCATTTCATACAAGTCAGCATGAACTTTCCCCAGATAACTCCAAAATTATTTTTAGTTGTAAATCTCCTCAGCAATGCTGATTCACAATTTTGTACTTATGTTTATGTTTTTGTAGCCATTCTTGCTTCAATCACCACCCGCGAGACGGTTGACGGCTGGGCCCGTTTCACAATCAATATCATGGCTGTATTCAAGAAATCAACAGAGTCTGGTTTGCGTCGAGGCACAGCATTCCTCTGGGTCCGGATGGAAGATCTGGTGTGCAAATGTCCGAAAATCAAGGTGGACAAATCGTACCTCATCATGGGGAACGAGCATTACACGGAAGGACAACCGGGCTTGATGGCAGGCAGACAGTCAGTCGTGATTGAGTGGTCGGACGAGTGGCGAGATAAGATGAGATCCTTGCAGAGACGCTCACGATTCTGTCAGGATGAGGACGAGAACTAAAAACTCTACAACAATGTGGACAAACACAAAAAAAAACTGGATTTTTTTCCTCAGTTCAATTGCATTCTTATTAAATTTATTCGTCCAAAAGGACACAGGCATAATGGAATTTTTATTCTAATGAACGTATATGATTAGAGTTTAAATATGTTTTGTGGCGAACACAAAAAAATGACACTACTACTTCTACTCTCCTTGTCACGGTCACGGCACATCATAACGTGTGGGAGAAGTGAAATTTACAAGTCATGATTTGAACGGTATAACAGTTTGATCACGATTTTAGGAAATCAATTACTTTAGAAAGTGACATTTCTGACTTAAAAATGGATAAGCATTCCTTTTTTAGACGATGAATAATTTTTTTTAGACTATAGGAAAATTGTAGGTCCTTGTGGAGGCTGCTACACATTTAAAATCTACAATTTTCATCTAACGTTTATCGCTTGAGATGTAATTAGAATTGCCATTTGTACATTGTAATTAATGGAAAACAACGCCTCGTACTCATTATTCCAATTTTTTTACATGAAGTCAGTCAGGTAATAATTGTCGCAATAAAGCTAAAACTAATATGTCTTCGTCACTAAACATAAATTATAATTGAAAATAGGTATACTTAGGCAAGGACAGAAAAAAACCTTTAGGGAGAGGATATTGGGAGTAAAAAGCGTGTTGTTTGTTTGATGAAAAGGGTTTTTTATTACTACAAATCAAGTACAATATTGTTTACATTGCATTGTAAATATATAACATCGCGTCTTTAAAATTTTAGACTTAATATGCGTTTGCTTAGAGGGTTGAAGGAGTCGAGATGAAAATTATTCCAATACTACCTTTTTTCTGAAAATTATGCATAATATTGCCAACTTTTTTTAATTGTACCTTATCTCAAGCTTTTTAATTGGCTGACGAAGTGACAGTTTGTTGAGAGGCGTGCTTTAAAAAAAGAATTGGCCTGCTTCCTTTCTTAAAATTGTAGGTGTTGTGCAGTGATGAAGGCTTCCAGGTATGCCTTTTTTCTATGCAAACGGATAATTTGCAATTTAAAATTTGGTGTAACAGCGAAACAGGCTTGGCTTTATCCTCTTATATGTCAACTCTTCATTTTAGCTAATTTAGAGAACCGTGAATTTTTTTCGTAATGCGTTTTGGCAGGTGTGGATGTTGTGATTGCGAAATATGAATGACGTTGTTTGATTATCTTTGCAGCTCCAGATCCAAATTAGTAATTAACCTGTCAGTCACAAAATTACAGAGCCAAGTTATTCTTTAGCAATGAATTTCATTTTGAGTGACAGTGTTAACTAGCTTTTATTTAAAATTACTCAAACGTGCACTTTTTAATTGTCTACAAAATATGTCGTAGGGTCATGGCATGATAGAAATCAATCCTAAATTCAGTGGAATGCAACAGATTATACGTAATTGAACAAGTGCTGCTTTTGTGTGAACACGAATCTATATCCTAATTGTGCATATCTTCATAAATCATAACTATCATAATATTATCATACTTGCTACTTTCGGATGTATGCCATAGATTTAGTTAGGTTTTAAAACTCTCAAAAAAATGTATCGAAAAGTATTTAGAATGGTGTCTATTTCATTTGATCGTGTGGTAAAAGTCATCAGTTAAGATTTTGTATGACTCGTATCGTAATTAATTGAGGTATTGTAGACTTGTCGGAAAGTCGTTTCATTTAAATCGAGTAATGATAATGAGCTTTGTACATTTTATGTTAATTAATGTACTCGTACTGATTATGTAATGCATTGTAAATAGTGAAGACAAACTCGATAAAAAATTAGTGAGTCCAGGTTGGATTTTTTTTTAAAAAGTAGGCTTAATGCATATCACATACATCATACCCATCATAGTAAATACTAAAAAAAGCTTACGAACGTAATATGCAGCAATTTTTTTAAGGAAATGAAATGATTTTTTTCTAGTCCATATCACACACAATTTGTAAGGTATTATATTTTAATTATTTTGTACAGATTTTAGATTTGTAAGTATGTTCCGATTTGATTCATTGTTGACTACTTTGTGTTGTTTCACTCTGCATGATAAGGATATATTTGTTTGAATAATATGCTCGGTATAAAAACAACAATTGATATATTGATTACCTAACGAAACTATGAATAGAGTGCGGATTATTGTATTAATATTATTGTTATACAAAAAATGAAAAATCCATAAAGAATAATGCTAATATGATTAATAAAAAGTTACGATTATTTATAATTGTTTGCCTTAGAATTGATTCAGTTAATTGGCGCATCTTTTGCCTACTAAACTAAATATATCAAGCTCCAAAATACTTACATTAGTTTGTTCAAATTCAAGACCATTCCAAGAACTGATATTTTCCAACTTCTGCGATTGTTTATAACAGTGTCATCAGTAAACTTTTTTCTTGGCTAATGATAGGAATTACTTCCCACGCAGGCTATCTTAAAGGTAAATAACTATTCAACATACTCAAAGTCAAAGTGGGCCTAGACATTTTAAACTGGGTCCGTTATTTTTTCAACGCGGATTACTTAAAAAAAGTATGACTGATTTTTTAAACGATTGTGGTTGCTAATGTCTGCCTTATTTTAGGTAAGTGAAATTTGACAAATATTCAAATTCGTCGTAGGCATGTCGTTCCAATTGCAACTACTAACAGTCAAAATGAGTACAGATGAAATGGGCTGAATGCTATGAAATTTAGAGTGCAACTAAATCATAAATTAAAATTTGTAGGCACATTGATTCTTAACATATTATTTGTTGTTGAAAGGAATTGATGGTTGATGTTGATGGCTTTTAGGTTTTTGGAGTGTTTAGATTCTATAAAGGGTAAATTGTCCCTTTTTTCTTGGTTCTTCGAGACTTGGCATTTTTTATAGATGTATACGACGTTCACAAAATAAAAATAATCTATGCTAACAAATCGTTAGACCGAAAAAATGTTTATACTTAAATATTTATTGTCCGCAAATTAATTCGTCGAGGTTCAAGGACAATATTTATTCGAGTTGAAAAAACCAAGTATTTTTGACAAAATTAACGTTGATATAGAACTAACCCCATTCGGCGATTTAATCGGGTGATTCACTTCGTTTCTTTCCAGCTCGACTTTTCTTCTCATCACTTTCTTCGCTGCTGCTGCCACCGGCTTTTTCTAGTCAGCATAAAATACTTTTTAAGCTTTTCAAAATTAATCAATCGACTGGTGTAAAGTCTAAAGTTCAACGATTCTTACTATTATTAGGATCTGGATCGCCACCACCACCCAGCGATCTCTGTTGACCAAATTTCTTGGATAGTTTCTTCTTTGGAGGTTCTTCTTCTTCAGACGCCTCTTCCTCATCTTCCTCTTCATCTGGCTGTTCTGTATCCTCTGGAGATTCGTCTTTATTTTTTGCAGTTTCTTCCATTTCCTTCTCTTCCTTTTCAAAAACATCCTCGTAGTCAGTACGATACTCGGGTTCATCGTCAGATCCTTGAAAATTAAAAGATTTCAAAAATAAAGTTGGAGTCTTCCAAACTTTAATGCAGCGATATAACAAATTACCTTGATATGCTTTAGCCACAGAATCTGTTAAAAAAATTGAAAAAAATTGAAAAAAATCGAATAATTAACAAATTACAACGCAAAACAATTTTGAAGAAAAATGTTGAGAATATATTACCCCCTTTATCGGCGGCTGAGTGAGCGGCAGAGGACCCATTTTTTGCGGAAGAAAAGGCAACCGCATCACCCTCACCACCACTTTCAGCAGTTGCGTTAGAATTACCACCTTCACCGGTCGCTTTACTTTTTGCCATAGTGTCTCCACCTCTGGACTTTGCATGAGCTCGTGAATGACCCCTTTTACCCCCAGCCTTGGAGAAAGCTTTTGCATCACCATGCCCTTTAGAAGTAGAAGTAGCATCTGAGCTTCCGTTTTGCGACAAGGAAACACTATTTGCGTCACCGTCTCCACGCGCAAGAGCCTTGGCTGACGAATTTCCCCCTCTTGACCCAGCCTTTGCATCTGCATCCCCGCCCTTGTTGGACATTGACATCGCCTTGGCGTTCCCACGACCTCTGGACTTGGACATACTCCTTGCATCCCCTTCCCCATGCGTAATCGCTGTAGACTTTGCACCCTTCTTTCCATATGTGTCGGAAGTAGCGTTTGCGTCTCCCTCACCTCCAGAAATTGCCATGGCCTGGGCAGAAGTGCCGTTCGTAGCCATCGCTAACGAGTCTTCGTTTTTTGATACTGCAGTAGCCGAAGAATTTCCCGCATTGGACGTCGAGGTCGCGTTGCTTCCCTTTGATTTCCTTTTACTCTTGGACTTTCTCCTTTCTTTTTTCATCTTAGACTTGGTTGCTCTATCCAACTTCTTCTTATCACTTTTTGCAGATTTCTTGGACGCTTTCTTTGAAGATTCCTGATCCCCATCGTCGTCCCCCTTTTGCATATCTTTTGTCTTTGACTTCTTACCTTTCACAGATTAATTATCATATCCGATAAATTTTTTTTTTTCCAGAACGAATGGAAATTTGGTGGATTCTTTGGGTTCTTACGTACCTTTTGAACTCTTCTTAGACTTTGATGACTTCTTCGGCGTATCTTCATCCGTATTCTTCGAACCTTTAGTCTTGCTTTTTTTACTCTTTGGTTCTTCTAATTCTTGATCATCCTTGGATCCTTTTACTTTACTACTAATTTTCTTCTGACTTTTTGGCTTCTCTGCTACTTCTTGGTCATCCGTGGTTTTGGGTTTCTCAGTATTTTTTACGTTTTCTTCGTTATTTTCTGATTGTAAACCATTACTGTCATCAAAACTGGGTCAAATCGCGTTTGATTAGACTCATCTTGTAAAACTTACCTGACTCATTATTTTTTGCTGGCTCCTTCTTTTTTTCTGGAGGAGGAGGAGGAGGCGGAGGAGGAGGAGGCGGAGGCGGAGGAGTGTCAACTTCTTTCTCCTGCCTCTCAGGCCCTTCGCTTTCTAAATCTTCAATACTGTTCTCGCTTCCTGTCGGGCTTTTCTGTTCCGAATGTTTCTTCTTGTTTTCTTCGGTTACTTCGCCACTCTCATCGGAATTTGTCATTGACCTTCCTTTGATAGCATTTTTCTTTTCCGGTTTATTGCCTCCAGCCGATTCCTCTTCTTCACTGCTGCCCTCTCCATCCGTTCCTTCGCCTTCTACCACTTGAGGTTTATACGCCCTCCGCTTTTTGCTTTCCGGTGGAGGTTGGTCTTTTTGTAATACTTCAATACTATCTTCATAATTTCCTGTACGTCTTGCCCTTTTAACTCTGACCAGCACTTTGTTTGTCCCAGTTTCATTGCCAAAATCCAAATTATTTCCCACGACGAGCCGGATATCATGCCTGTCAACTTTTCAATTCCAATTTTAATTTCCATTTTCATCCTGCACTAAATAAGAAGTTGATTGATGTTTGCAATTTAAAAAATCTTACGATCAATTTGAATACCATCATCCCCTTCAATCGAAATCTTTTTGAGCACGTTATTATTGTTTGGACTAATCTCATCTAAATTAAATCTACTATGTTGTCCTATATCTACTTTGCTCAAGAGAATGTCTTGAGAAACAGTTTTTTCCCTGACAATTGAGGAGAAACATGGCGTCACTAAAACAAAGACGAAAAGTGTGTGAAAGACAACAGGCAATTGATTTGTCCACAGAACTCGTCTAACCCGTACAATTCCTGCAAACATTTTGAAATCTTAGGAGCTGTAGGAAATTCATGGCCTTATTAAGTCCATTACGCAAATCGTTATGTCATTTAGCACGTCATTAAAAAGCCTAAAGCAGGAAGTGACTAATAGGTTCAATTACACGTAAGAATGCAGTCATTTTCCTTGCATTCAAACTTCATGTGATTAAAAGAAACAATTAGTCGTTGCATGGATCAATGTGCACTTTATGAGCCATTCATTCACTTATAAATACGTATTGTCAACATCAAAAGTACAGTTGTATGCACGCATCGTAATATGAATTTGTACCATCTTTATTTGCAATACACAGTTTTATAAATTACAATACTAGGTATTTATATGTTTTTATCTCATGGTACTTTCCGAACTGTAGTCATCCATTTGTCTATGTATTACACTTGGAAATCGATGTCGACGCTTAGTAGGGCCAATTATGTCCAGCACGGAAGAATAATAACCATTAGTCTTTTTACGATCGTGTTCGTACTCTTGCGTTGTAATTCTGTTGTTTGATAGCTCTACTTCGTCTACTTTTACTTTATCTGAAAATTGAGAGAAACGACACATATGAGCCCGAATCTTTTGAATGTAGGTACACAAATTGTTTTTAAAAAATTATACCGCTCAAATAAATGGCAGTATCTGGTCGTCGTAGTTGGTGTTCCCGCTCAGATTTGCCTGAAAGATCACGCAATTCGACAAAATCTTTACTCAAATCTCTTTTTCGCCTGGGTTTGGAGGCCTCCTTAGAATCTTCAACTTCTATGATTTCAGTCACCTCCACTAGCTCATACTCGTACTCTTCTTCGCCCTTCTTTTGCTCCTTAGTTCCAGCAGACTTATTTTTTGTGGAGGAAGACGATGATTTATCTTTACTTTTCTCCTTTTTGGAATCCTTGCTAGTGGACTGCGTCTTCTTCTTGGAATTCTTGCCCTTCTTCTTATCGTCACTCGTGGTTATTTCCTCGTACTCCACATACTCATCCTCCTTTTTCCCCTTCTTCGACTTGGGCTTCTGTGTAGTGGATCCCTTCTTTTTTGATGGTTTCCCAATTTTTTTAGTCTTTTTGAAAAGCTCGGAAGATGCATCCTCTTCAGAATTGGGGTTAACCCGACCATGGGCAATGCTCTGCAGGTTGTTTGACTGACTAGGATTATTCTGGTTTTGGTTTGTACTAGAGCCGAAATATTTGTTCAAATCAGTCATGTACTCGTCGTTAGCTTCTCCAGCGTTATTGTCTTCGTTCTCTGTTATCACGCAAACATAAGATTAATTATAAATACGTTGACAATGTTATTTTTAAAAAATATTCAGCAACTTACTTTTGCCTTTCTTGGATGCTTTGTCTTTCTTTTTCGGTTTGCTTGATTCTGATCCTGGGGTTGTTGCCTTCTCACCTTTGAAATAGGTAAATTAACCACTTGTTTACAAACGTTTAAGACAAAGAAGCAAATAAATGTAAATATATGTACCAACCCGAGTAATCGTAGGAAGCATCGCTACTTATTACATCTTTCTCTCCACCTTCCTTTTTCGTCTTCCTTTTCTTCGACTGATCCTGTCCGTCTTTTTTCTTTTTGTCTTTCTCTTTCTTGTCCTTTTTCTTGTCACCAGCATCTGATGAGTCTGAAACTAATGTCAGCCATTGCATCCAGTTAAATAAATAGTTATGTATATGTACTTCGCGGCATAATAAATTACTACGAATACCTTTTTTTTCCTCCTCGCCTTCTTTTTCAACATCTCCAAATATTGATCTAAGCTTCTCAGTCGCAGACGCTATACTTTTTTCTTCGGAGTTCTGCGCCTCTTCAACAGAGTATGTTATGAGTTCCTCAAAACTTTTGACCCTAGACTTCTGGTAAAGTATAAACATTTCATGGAGTTCTTTGGGGGTTATCGACATGTACACGACGCTTTCCTCGGATTTGATCGATGAGATGTTTTTGAAAGACGTCCCGCGTTTCCTTGTTTCCCGAATTCCCACTTTGTACTTTTCATTCAACATCTTTCTCAGCTCACTGACACCTTGCTCTTTTTCTTCCTCAGAAGGACAAGTACAGCCACAGCCACTCTCAGACTCCGACTCTTCATCCTCCGTGGCACTCCTTCCCTTAGCCTTCTTTTTGGGTTTGGCACTAACTTCTTCAATGATACACTTTTTCACTTTCTTCCTGGTTTGTACGCTACCTCCAAAGTATTGGTCCACCAAACTTTCAAAATCAGTGTCATCGGGGCTGCCTTTACCCTTTTCATGAACCACGGTCTCGTCTTCATCCACAGTTTCCGTTACGCACACCTTTTTCTTCTTTTTCTTTTTCTTCTTGTTTTTCATTTTCTTTTTCCCTTGAGAATCACCGTCATCATCATCATCATCATCTACAAACTCTGATTCCTCTTTTTCGATCTCAGTTTCGTCGCTTCTCATGCTACGTCCGCGTTTTTTACCACGACCTTCGTCATTGTTGTCGAAATCATCCAGACTTCGACCTTGTTGGCCCGTGCTTTTCTTTTCGCCATTTTCATCTAGTTCCTCTGCACTCTCTGCATACGTTTCCATTCCATATTCGTCGGCGTTAACAAATTCCTCCTCAACATTTTCATTCGATTCTACCACCTTTCCATCCCTAATCCTTTTCTTCTTCCTCTTAATGACTTTTTTGACCGTTTTTCCGTTTGTCTGCTTTGCGGCATCAACAACTCCGGATGCAATTTGACATAATGGTCCAACAGGTATATTTCCTGAACCAACTTCCTTTCCATGTTGTACACTTTGTGAGGTAGAGGCTTCTTCAACTTCTATCTTTCTACCAGCTTGCGCTGTGGCTTTTGTTGTGGCGATTTCAGTCGCTTCGGTAGAGTCTTTAGCGATAGATTTTCCAGATTGAAAAGATGCTGCAGAACTGGAGCTTGTTTCTTCATCACTGGCATGATCTGCATTTAACTGGTCGCCTATATCAACTGCCCTACCCATTTGGACTTTTTTAGTGGTGGTCTCGAAAGTTTCGCTCATGCTCCTACCCATTTTCTCTTTGTTCACAAAGCTTTCCGTAGTGGTTAGCACGTCGTCGTGTTTCATTTTATGGTTTGATTGGGAAGGACTCTCTGTTGTGTTTATTAAGGAGGATTCTATTGACCTCCCCGACTGTGCAGGTGGGGTAAGTTGACTTTCCTGGGTAGTGGTCTCCAAGGTCTCACTCATGCTCCTCCCTACTTTCTCTTTGCTGCTCACCGTTGCGCTTGTAGACATTTCCTCTTCATCCAACCCTCTACCGGACTGCGACGACAGGGTAGTTTTTATTTCGTCACTAGTATCAACTCCACGTCCTTGAATCAGTGGTGTGGTATTTTCAATCGTCTCATTCATACTTCTACCTTTCTTTTCCTTGCCATCTATAGCTTCCGTTGTTGCTATGTCTTGCTGGATTCCACGTCCAGTATGAGTTGAAGAAGTACTTAGATTATGGACAGTTTCAGTCGTTGAACTAGAGTCCTCGTTACTCGAGTATTCTTGTCCTAACTCATCCCCTATGTCAACTGCTCGCCCAGCTTGAACTCCTTTGGTTGTACTCTCGAAAGTGTCGCTCATACCTCTCCCTTTTTTCTCCATACTTTCTATCCTTTCTGTAGTAGGAGTGACTTCCTCCTGTATTCCACGACCAGCTTGTGAAAGTGGAGTCGTAGTTTTTTTAACCGTTTCTGCTGTTGTAGAAGACTCTTCTTCACTTTCATGTTTTGCGTTCAATTCATCGCCTATGTCTACTGCCCGACCCATATGATGTCCTTTAGTTGAACTTTCAAGAGTTTCGCTCATGCTCCTTCCCAATTTTTCCTGTTCTTTAGACTTGTGGGTCGTAGAGTCGTCGTGTTCCATCCCTCGGCCCAAATGTGACTTGGGCGTAGTTTGCACGAGAACAAATTTAGTGGTTGTGGTAGAAAGTATTTCCATGGATCTTCCTGACTGACTTGGAACTGCAGAACTGGATTCTTCACCACCCGCGTCCACTGCACGTCCTTTGGTTCCTTGGGTAGTGGTATCCAACTGTTTAGAAATGCTTTTACCATCTTGCTCTCCAACAGCTTCCGTAGTCGGCGATGTGCCCTCTTCGTCACTTGCGTGTTCCTTTTGCAATTCATCTCCAATATCAACTGCTCGGCCCATCTGGGGTCCCTTGGTGGAAATCAATTTCGTCGTGGAAAACACCCCTTGACCATCTTGGGTGGTACTCTCCTCACTGCTTTCCGTACTGTTATCACCATCCATTCCTCTTCCCTGAAACTTTTTGTTTTTATTCTTTTTCTTTTTTTTACTATTCACTACCACGCCCCAACCTTCATCGTGGTGCATATTACGACCCATTTGTGCTGAATTCGTTGTAGATTCTTCAGACCCATCAACATCCTCTTTGCCTATGTCGGTAGCGCTTTCAAGATCCTCACCCATACTTCTCCCTAATTTCTCTTTACCTCCTCCAGATTCTGTTGTTGACCCGATGTTCTTCTCGGTTTCAAGTCTAGAGTCTGAAGTGCTGACTCCTATAGGAGTGGAGCTCGAACCACCGCGTCCTTGGGTGGAAGTCTCAGTAGTTGAGAAGTGGGTTTCCACTGACCGCCCTGATTGAATTGATGTATATGTGGCATCGTCTTCCTTCTCTTCTATTCCACGACCAGATTGTGACGCGGAAGAACTCGTGTCATAATGCCTTTCGGTTGTGGGTACCTCAATTATGCGCCCAGATCGAACCGGTGAAGGAGTGCTGGGCTCCTCTTTGCTTTCATCTTCTGCTCCCACAGATCGACCATTGACAGTTTGAGTGGTACTTTCCAAAGATTCAGACATACTTCGTCCCATTTTCTCTTTTCCTACCTCAGTTGTGGCAGCGTGATCTTTCTCGTCTTCTATTCCACGACCCAGCTGAGCAGCTGAAGTCGTGTGAAGCAGCTCATGATGCCTTTCAGTTGTAGGGATCTCAATTGTGCGTCCGGACTGATTTGGCGAAGATGTGCTAGATACCTCTTTACTCTCCTCAGTTTCAACCCCACGACCTTTGAAGTGTGGGGTGGTATTTTCAAAGATTTCAGACATACTTCGTCCCACTTTTTCTTTCGACCCAACAATTTCTGTTGTAGATGTATCATCCTGTTTTTCTTTCATTCCACGGCCGGATTGTGAAGCTGAAGTCGTTGCTTCGTGATGTCGTTCCGTTGTGGGGATCTCAATTGTACGTCCAGACTGATTTGGCGAAGTACTAGATACCTCTCTACTCTCCTCTGTCTCAACTCCACGACCTTGAATATGCGGGGTGGTAGTTTGTACAGTTTCAGACATGCTTCGTCCCATTTTTTCTTTTGAACCAACCGTTTCTGTTGATGTATCATCTTGTTTTTCTTTCATTCCTCGGCCGGATTGTGAAGCTAAAGTAGTTGATTCATGATGCCGTTCAGTGGTGGGAACCTCAATTGTACGTCCAGACTGGGCTGGCTTGGTGGTGCTTCTTATCTCCCCACTCTCCTCAATCTCAACTCCACGACCATTTGCACTTTGTGTTGTAGTTTCCAAAGTCTCTGTCATGCTTCTTCCTACTTTCTCTTTTGTACCGGTTATCTCGGTTGTAGAAATTTGTTTTTCTTCCACTTCCTCTATCCCTCGTCCAGACTGTGATGATAATACAGTACTTAACTCAGTATTGGTGGAAGCAGTAGTAGTACCTTCCTCTATTCCTGTTTCCACACCACGACCAAGCACTCTCTCTGTAGTAGTGCCCAATGTGCTTTTACTCACGATACCATCGTCTTTTTCGGAGGTAGAAACTTCCTCTTCGTCCATTCCTCGCCCTGATTGGGATTGTGTAGTCTCCGAGGTTTGACTTTTTGGTGCCATTGTTGAACTGACTGCACTCTCTTCCACGGCTCGGCCTTTGGGGGCCTCTGAAGTTGTACTTTGACTAGAAGGAACAGTGATCTCACGAGATGTTACTGTTGTAGATTTATAAAAAGACTTAACTGAACGGCCGGATTGATTTTGAGACCTTGTACTGGTTTCATGTTTACTGTCATCCCCAATATCTAGTGGCTTCGGAGAAGTTGTTAGCTCAGAAGTATCCCCCTTTGTTGTAGATTCAGTCGGCAATTCAATTGTTCTACCTAAATGACTTGGCATGGATGTGGTTGACATATGGTTTGAACTTTCTGTTACTGAGGACTCATGCTCAGGTTGTGCTGAAGTTTCCACGGTCTCGCTAATGCTTCTTCCCATTTTCTCTAGTTCTAAAGCCTTTTCAGTTGTTTCGGCCTCGTTTTGAATTCCACGACCTGACTGTGTCGGTTGTAAAGTAGTAAGTTCTTCAAACGTTTTCGTAGTTTTCTCAGCCTCAACTGCGCGTCCTTGTACTATTTGGGTTGTAGTTTCAAAAGTGTCGGATATCTCAGACATACTCCTTCCCGACTTCTCTTTCTCTGTAATGGATTCTGTCGTTGACCTTGGTATTTCTCTTATAAGTGAACTAGCTGTTGATTTTTCATCACTTGTATCGACAGACCGTCCTTCGACCTTGGATGTTGTACTTTCAAGTGATTCAGACATGCTCCTTCCATTTTTCTCTCGTTCCTTAGCCTGTGTAGTTGTTGAACTTTCTTGGTCTCGCTCCGTTTCCCGACCTGAATCAGAGCTAGAAGGTTTTGCTGTTGACAACTGTTCCGACTCAAGTGACCTACCATGCTGGTTTGGAACTGCTGAACTCGATTTATCATTTCCAGTCCCTTCGGGTATCTGTGAGGTACTTTCCCAAGTTTCAGTAATACTCCTTCCCAATTTCTCTTGTTCTCCAACTGTTTTTGCCGTTGTTACCTCATGCTCCATGCCACGACCGGACGGAATCGCCAACGTTGTAACTTTAACATTTTCAGTTGTTTGTTCAGGCTCCAAAGACCGCCCGGCCTGATTTGCAGAAGACAAAGTGGTTTCTTCGCCTTTATCCGTAATAACGACTGCTCGCCCAAGGGCAGGATGCGTGGTGCTTTCTAATGCTTCAGACATGCTTCGTCCCATTTTCTCTTTTCCTACCTCAGTTGTGGAAGAGTGATCTTCCGCGTCTTCTATTCCGCGACCGGATTGTGAAGCTGAAGTCGTTGCTTCATGATGCCTTTCGGTTGTGGGCATCTCTATTGTACGACCGGACTGAATCGGTGGAGATGTACTAGATATCTCTTTACTTTCATCTGTCTCAACTCCACGACCTGTGATATACGAAGTGGTAGTTTCAATAGTTTCAGACATGCTTCGTCCTATTTTTTCTTTTGATCCAACCTCGGTTGTAGATTTATCGTCATGCTTCTCTTCTATTCCACGACCCAACTGCACAGCTAAAGGCGTTACCTCATGATGCCTTTCAGTTGTAGGAATCTCAATTGTACGTCCAGACTTACTGGTACTTGAAACCTCGTCACTTTCTACTCCACGACCTTTCACATTTTGGGTGGTGGTGCTTTCCAACACTTCGGACATGGTTCGTCCCATTTTTTCTTTTGAAGCTGAAGTCGTTTCTACTGGATTCTTTTCAGTGGAGGGGACATCTATTGTACGTCCAGATTGGTTTGTCCTGGTTGTGCTTCTTACCTCCTCACTATCCTCGCTCTCAACTCCACGACCATTAGCACTTTGTGTGGTACTTTCCAAAGTGTCTGCCATGCTTCTTCCAACTTTCTCTTTCGAAACGGTAATTTCGGTTGTTGAAGTGTGAGCTGCTTCTTCTTCCATTCCACGGCCGGACTGTGAAACTAAAGTCGTTACCTCATGATGTCTTTCAGTTGTGTAGACTTCGATGGAACGTCCAGCCTGACGCGGGGCGTAAGTACTAGATACCTCTCCACTTTTTTCTGCCTCAACGCCCTGACCTTTTGCGCTTTGTGTGGTGGTTTCCAACGATTCCGACATGCTCCGTCCCGTTTTTTCTTTTGAATCAACCTCCGTTGTGGTTGTGTCATCTTGCTTTTCTCTCATTCCACGGCCGGTTTGTGGAACCAAAGTCGTTGACTCATGATGCTTTCCAGTTGTTTGGACCTCTATTGTGCGTCCGGATTGGTTCGAAGACTGAGTAGTTGAGACCTCTTCGCTTTCCTCTGTCTCAACTCCCCGGCCGTTGATATTTTGGGTTGTGCTTTCACTGCCTATTCCCCGTCCCTGAAGATGTGGAGTTGTACTTTCTACAATATCTGGCATGCTTCTTCCCAAACTCCCTGTCCCATGAGGATGTTGTGTTGTTGAAAAAATGTCAGTCTCCTCCATTCCACGTCCAGATTGTACATGACCGTCGGTTGTGGGCACTGAAGCGGAACTTGTTGTTGTTTCCATGTCCTCGTCACTGGTATGTTCCAGCTGTAAATTCTCCCCCATATCAACAGCTCGACCCATTTGAATTCGTTTAGTCGTGGATAAGTCGAGGGAATAACCAGTCGTAGTTTCCAGCTCGCCCTCAATTCTCCTGCCAGCCTGTGAAGGCAATTTCTTTGGCGTCTTTTCAGTAGTGGTGATCTCTTCGGATTCAATAGCTCTCCCAGATTGCACAGGAGAGACGGTGGTAGATTTTTCTTCACTGGAATTTTCTTCATTTCCTACATTCATGCTACGCCCATGTTGATCTCTATCCGATTCGGTACTATTATCCTCTTCCGTCATTCCTCTACCGGAAATTTTTTTCTGATTCTTTTTTTGCTTCTCTGGCATGTCCTTTGACTTGTTTTCCTTTTCAGTTTTACATTTCTTTGTCTTTCTTCTTGTTTTTAGATTTCCACCAAAAAAATTGTCAACCAAACTATGAAATTCTTTGTCCGTGGAGTTTCCTTTATTATCTTTCGCTAATTTGCCATTTTCATCAACCGTCTCTTCTACGCATGTTTCTTTTGTTTTCTTTTTCTTTCCTCCTTCTTCATCATAGTCGCCCTCTTCTTCTGTATTCGATAATTTCCCCTTCGTTTTCTTCTTGCTCGTTTTCTTATCTTCTTCGTCTTCCGAATTTTCGCCACCCTTTTTTGACTTTGACTTTGGTTTTTGCGAAGTGCCTTCTTCATTACTTTTCTCATTTTCGGGTTTAGCTTTAGTTTTCTTCTTCTTTTGACCATTACTATCATGTTGTTCGTCAGTGTCTTCCTGTTTTACTTTTTTCCCTTTGGTGCCCTTTTTTCCATCACCATCTTCTTCGTCTCCACCCCCACCCTTCTTTGACTTTTTTTCATTTTCTTGCTTGACCTTCTTTTCCTTTTGTCCATTACTAATCGTATTCTTCGTCAGTGCTTTCCGGTTTTACTTTTTTCTTCTTAGCGCCTTTCTTTCTATCGTCACCTTCCTCATCTTCTGAGGTTTCTCCACCGCCACCCTTATTTGACTTTTTTTCATTTTCTTGCTTGACCTTCTTTTGCTTTTGACTATTGCTACCAGATTCTTCTTCCTCGTCCGTTTTTTCTTTTTTTGAAACTTCCTCGCTGCTCATTGATTTTCCCTTGGCTTTCGGTTCTTTACTTTTATCTGGTCCTGACCCTTTCCCCTTCTTTTCCTTTGGATTCTTTTTTCCCTTATTTTTCTTTCCGCTTTGCTTTACTATTTCATCGTCTTGGATAGAGCGTCCAAGTTGACTTTCTTCTGAAGAGCTATGTTTTTCACCAGCTCCATCAGATCGCAGAGTAGTACTTGGTGTGATTTCTGTCGCTCGTAAACCTCCCACTGATTTGCTTGGATCTGAAGTACTGATCTTTTTCTCATTCTTTTTATCTTCAGTGTCAACTCCTCGACCCTTTCCTCGTTGGGTGGTACTTTCCTTATTATTATTACCAACTACATTGCCTGATTGCGGGGGTGTTTTTGGTTTAATATTTTCTTTTCCCGATTTTGTTGGACCGGCCGTACTACTTTCTTCACTTGAATGGTCTCCTTCCAAACCTTGGCCATCTGGGTGTCGCTCAGTTGTTTCGCCACTATTTTTTTCTGCCTCTAATCCTTTACCCAAAATTTTCTTGCTCTTATTCTTGTTCTTTTTGTTCTTATTCTTTTTCTTTTTATCAAAATTTCGAGGGTTTACTTTTTTACATTTTTTGCCTCTCTTTTTAGCCTTCACACTTCCACCAAAATACTGATCTACCAGACTGACAAACTCTTTATCTGATTCACCATCCTGTCCGTGAGTTACTGAATCACCATCTGCATGATCTGCTTCTTCCACACAGTCGTCCTCCGACTTTTCTTTCTTCTTATCCTTTGATTGTGCTGTTTTCTCCTTATCCTGGCTTTTTTCATCGTCCTCTGAGTTTTCCTCGCCCTTTGTGGTGCGACTTTTTCCACTAGGAGTTTGTTTTGATCCTTTGTTGGTTTTTGATTTGTTGCCATTTTTACCTTCGTCCATAATTTCTTCTTTAACTTCTTCGTTAGAAGACACTACTTTTCCATCCTTTATTTTTTTTCTCTTCGTTTTCGTGACTTTTTTCACTTTTTTGCCTTTCTGCTTCGAGGAGTTTTCGTCACGATCCTCTATTGAGTCTGTGTTTTCACCTGTACTTTTTCCTGTTGTCCGTGATGTCGGACCGGGGTAGGTTTCTTCCCCGGAATCTGTATTTTCGATGGATTCTCCACCCATTCTTCGACCCGCTGGTTTTGTGGGTGTATGCTTTGCTTCAGTTTCTAAATCTCTGGGCGACTCCGTTGTAGATCCATCATCGGGATCACTAAGTTCCCCAGTAAACGTACGTCCAAGTTTTTTGTTAGGTTTCGATGTTGAAGATTCTTCACTTTCTTCATCCACCGGTTGGACTTTGGCCACCGTTGTCTCTTCTACAGGTTCATTTAAACTACGCCCAGCGTTTTCTTTCTCAGGCTGTGCTGTCGTCATTGGTTCTTCAATGGTTCTACCGGCTGGAATTGGTTTTGTAGAAGTTGTTTCCTCACTTTCCTCTTCTTCCTGAGCCTTACCTTTAGCAACCGTTGTCTCTTCGACAGGCTCATTTAAACTGCGTCCCGATTTGTCTTTTTCAGATGGTTCTGTGGAAATTGGTTCTTTAATGGTTCTACCGGCTAGAGTTGGTG
>JAHZMX010004318.1:0-11751 GCA_027743895.1 Seira musarum
GCAAGAATTTATGTTCGCACCAAAATCAAGAAGTAGTTCAAAAATATCCAAATGAATATTTGGTTGTAGAATAGGCGTAGATCCAGCCTCTTCAAATTCCTCGTCTAATAAATCAATTTTGTTCTGTTTGGCTAATTTAAAGAGATACTGAATTATTGTAATTTTGTCCTGTATAACTATTTCTTCATCAAAAGCACTTTCACGTACACAAGAATGTAATAGGAAATGTTTATCTGCCAAATGTTTTGCCTCAGGTAAAAGAAATTTTACAACTTGCACCATGCCTTTGTGCAGCGCACCGTGGAGTACAGTCCCATTTGGAATCCATTTTGGGATCATTTGCTTCACATCCTTTAAAGAAATTTCTCGACCATGTTGATTAAAAGTTTTGGTTGTTTGGTTTGTGAAGCCTGCACTTGACGCTTCACTACTGGATGGCAAGGGTTTTGGGAAACTTTTTTCTAAACATTCTGTAATTTTTTTGCACGAAATAATATATTGATATTGCAGTACAAAAAAGTGCACTCTAACATAGTATTTTTTCATATAGTTTAAATACTTAAAATTAATTGAGCTCACCTGCAATGTCAATAAGACCACAATTGATTAGGGCTTTATGTATACTTTCTACTGTTGCTTTGTTTCCTTTCTCAGCAATGAATTTGTGAATGATATCCTTCGGCACTTCTTCGAGAGGTATGGCTTGGCGATTCACACGAAATCCCAACTCTGTTATGTAGACCTCACTTACCGCAATTTCCCTTGCAAATGAGGTGTGATTTCTCAATAAAAGAGGGAACGAGGCAGACGTTTTCATTAACGACAGCACCTTTGCAAGAACTGCACCTGTTGTGATGCGAGAGTTTTTTTGGGCTTAGATTTAGGATAAGAATTTTTAAGATTTAACAATAAATGTGAAATTTAGCTAAATCTTACCTTCCAATTTTGCCTGCATTTTTAGGTTATTGTTTTGAAAATTTTAAGAGACTCAGCATTCAATACCAGCTAAACAATTTTTTCAAATTATGTTTATTTTATTTTTATTTTTTCACTAAACATGCGCAAGTACGGATATGAAGATACTACGCAGTAAAAGAACCCGTGATATTTACTTATAAGGCCATCAGCACAATCAACTGATTAAAAATAAAATGGTTTTATTGACGAAGAGATATGAACACATGAGTCGGTTACATTTTGCATTGCTCTTATCTTGCTCCATTTCATATACGAACGAAGGTCGAACAGCCTTGTCATACAATATTTAGACCATAGGTAGTTACTTGGATGCGTTCAGTATTGGAATAAGCAGGTGGAAGTGTTTCAACCTTACATATATTGTATAACTCTGCAAATAGTTCGTGGTGATCACGTAAGGACATCAAATGGTGAAACTTTTGCAGAAAGGACCATATCATCTCCGTTATCGCTATCATTACAAACAAAGCATAACAGTTTTTGTAATAAAGTATCCAAACGAGCATTATTATTTTTTTGTTTATCGTGGCACACATGCGAAAACCAGATCCGTTGCTTCCAATTTTATTTGTCCACTTCTTCTCGCAGGGGTGCGTGTTTCTATACTATACCTAGGGTAAACTTCTAGGTAAAAAATCATTAGTCGATGAGGAATGCACACAAATTTTCTCGAGAATTGAGCTTTGCTGATACCTAAGCAAACCGCTAATAAGGCACGTACATATTCGGGATTTTTGCGGTTACTTAAATAATGGTGTATAAATGGTTAATACTTGGGTCTGGGTATAATGTTCAGTGTCCTTGTAGAAAACTTTGTAGAAATATGCTCTACTGCTAGCAAGGCTAAAGTTCGTTTTTTCATCTGCGCCTCGATGTTTCTTAAATTTGTACTGTCGCCGGTTTTTAAGCTGCAAGTTTTTATTTATTTATTACGCAGCTGAACTATCACAGTAGTATTGGTTTCGAAATGGATATCTATGTGTCTGTCTGTCTGCCTGTGTAAGCAAATGATAAACTTCGAAAAACGTCTGAATTCGGAACAAACCTGCCTGGCATACTGGGGTGACCTTCACATCTTTCTTGTTTGGTTAGAAATAGAGTACGAGGCAAGAACAGGGTCAATTAATGAAATTTTAAAAAATATCTGCTTTTTAATAGCCGGATTGAATTTAAGCATTATAAGTTGAGCATTGAGTAAGGCTGTTACTTTAAAATTTTGTATGGTCAACGATTAAAAGCCGTCAAAATTTATTTTCGTTGCAACATGCGGCTTGCGATAGTTTATTCAAAAGATTTTTTAAAACTTAACTAAGCTGCATGTTAAATATTTGGAATATTTTTAATCATCACCGGCAAAAACTTGTTGGAATATTTTTTTCCCATTGCACGTAACTTTTGATGGCTCATTCAAAAGTTCGCTTCTAATTCCATTCAATTAGGCTGTCATGACATTCAAATGAAACAGTTGTGAGTTGAGATTGCGCAGTGGTGAGGCATCTTGTTGTATGAGTCAGTGACAGCAGCTTTTCAAAAAGTCTTTTTCATCCAACTTGGTCACTTTAGCTTCCAGCAGCCTTATTTTATATTCCCATTCTTCAGACGGGGTGACCTTAAAAACAATATTAGGTACTACAACATGGGATAGCATAAAAGGTGTGTGTCAAGTAGCGTTAAAGTATTAAGATAATCCACCAGCTGCATATGAAGAGAGCATGAAGCAAGAACATGCTAGTTGGGTTATCCCTCCTTGTTTTTTCAGGAATAAAGCGTGAATGGTAAGGTTTAGATTTATTTATAAACCTGTTTATTTTAAGAAAAAGGCAGCCTAGATATAAAATCTGGGTATAAAACTTCCAACTAGGACACTTCACATCATCCAGTCCTTTACTAAAGCTCAAGGGAACACCTGATTTAAACAAACAGCAGGCAAACGCAAAGGTCTAATTTCTGAAAAATGAAGTTCATTCACTTATTCGTTTTTTGGGCGCTTTTCGCTACAGTTATGGTACGGCAGGTATGTAAATAGTGGCAAAAAATAACGACACATTACTCAGTGTTTAAAAAATCCATTGGTGATTATTCTAACCTACAATTTTTTTATCCGACAGGTGAAATCGTCTTGCTTTCCAACAATATGCAACGGTGCTGGGGGATGCGATAATGAAGATTGCCGTCCAATGAAGCTAGAGTCGGGTGTGTGTGTATGTTTCATATAAAAGGAAACATAATTTCGCACATTTCGAAGTTATCTATTGAGTTTGAAATAAACTAATTAACAACCAATTGTAATGGGTTTTGAAAACTTTGGTTTTTTTCTTAAATAACAAAAGTTGTAATTATATTTAAGCGTCATTTTAACTGATTTGCATGGAAAATATGTTTAAATACTCCATGCGACGTGTATTATAATGGGCAAATATCAAAAATTGCTTCTTAATAAACTTATCCCATGTACATTTATTAATTTTAAAAAATTTGATACAAGTCAGAAAATATCAGAAGCATATGATTTTTCCAACTTTATCCAGCGTTTTTTTTAAGCTAATGCAGATTTGTTGAACTCTAGTGGGGTTTGCCGCGCCGTTAGGATTCCATTCGAGAAAATTAAAATGCATAAAAATTGATTAACTCAATTAATTACATTAACAGCAATAAAATAACGAGAAACGCCGTCATTTTGGATATATATGTCTAAATTACAGTACCGCTGAGGTGAAAAATATCTGCAAAGTGAAATCAAAGGAATTCGCAAAGATTTGTTTCTTTTGCAAAAACATATATAGCCATAATTGAAAGTTCCAAGTGAGTCCCGAGGCGTACTTTTAACGCAATGTACTGGGTACAGACAAACTAAGAAAATATCAATTGTCATACCTTTCCTGGACTACAGCCAACTTCTAGTCTTAACAAATGCGTATTTGGGGGACAATGTCAATACACTTACAACTCCAACGCCTTACAAAATATAGACGATAAAAAATCTAGACGACATATGTTGGCAAAATTTCGTCCCGGAGACCGGCAAAAAGAAGAGGATTAAAACGAGTGGTTGTGGCAAACCAAATAACAAACAGCGCTTATAAAGCGAGGTCCGCTTTCTAGGAGCTTCTTGCCAGCATTTTTCTGACTGTATGACCTAAGAACATGATGTCCCACTTCCATACTTACTTATCCCTACTGGCGGTGATATTAATTTTTCTTTCCGTTGACATGCAAATTGTTGGTTTTAAAAACAGCATTTGTATTCTCGTTTGTTTCCTTACCCTTTCATTTAACTTCTTTGTCAGAAAATAGGATTCTAAAGGAATATTAAAAAACGTATGTACGAGTGCCTTGTGCTATGTAAATACAATAAAGTGTTTAATTTTGGCTGAATTAATAGGAAGTATCTACGTTTAAAAAAAATTAATTTCAAATTGTAAACGTGTACATGGAGGCAGTTTGAAATTCTCTTTTGTGTCCCAGAAACTTCGATAGTAAAATGGAATTTCTACTAGCCAATTACTTCTCGAGAGCAAAAATGCTTAAAATTAGATGAAAACTGTTCAGTATTTAAGACGTTGGTCTTAAAATAGGACGCTGTTTTTTCTTTGAATTTTATTGTACGATAACAACATTCGAAACCATCATTTGGTGTCCCGTGTGCCTTTGGCGAATCCTAGGAGAAAAACTTTATCATTGCAGAATTGTCTCTTTTAGGATGCTTACTGAGAGCTGCTAGTTAGAGAAAACCGAAACACATGGTCACGTTGAGTGCAGTTTTCCGTGAGTTTCAAAGGGAAAACCAGATGTGCACAACTGTCTGGTCAATTGACAATTTTGCCAAGGGAAAGTGCTTCAAAAAATTTAAAAAAAATAGTTGACAATTTACTTATTATCTTAGGATTTCGTATATTAGACAGCTACAAATTTTCTCATTGAGCAGAGTTAAGCGTGATAAAATAAAAATAAACAATCCTACATTTACTTTTTTAAACCTAAACATCTTGAAACTCAAGAAAAAAACCGGGGTATCACTTTGGGGTCAGATTACATATTCAGCGTCAAAATTTTATAATTTTACTGGAACTAAAAATTGGACATGGGATCGATTTAACTTTCCTGGGGAATAAACTACCTCATCGACGATTCCCGTTAAATTGTTTAAATAAATAAAATTCACCAATGATTGTTGAAATATTTAGTTCCACCAAATGCGTTTGCCGAACTAAGTTAAACCTCCTCGACGGGAAGCTGACAATCACTTGTCCAAACCTTTTTTTGGTGTGAACATATATGTCATGGTAACCTCGAGTTGATTTTGTACATAAACTCTCTTTCTGCCGAATGTCGGAGAAATATGCCAATACAGTCTTGTGTAGGCGGACACGTTTGCGCTTTGGTTTAGTCTTTCAACACGGAAAAGGTTTAACGTTTTGACATGTAAGATTTCAACCATGTCAATCACGTTTGGTTAGGCCGTGTATAGCTTATAGAATGTGGTTAATTATTAAAATAGCTTTATGTGCAGCATGACGATTCTACCATTTTCATCTACTGAATTCATTCCAATGGACACAAGGAAAGGTGGAAACTTAATTAAATAAATGTTTTACTACACCCCGAACTTATATATCAGGAGTGATTGGGTCAAGTTCATTCTTTCCTTTTTTCATTTCGTTCTTTTTGTTTTATTACTCGCGCTTGCCAATTGGTAAGAACTATTAATAAAATGCTGATCGCCGGAAAACTTCTCCCTGCCACTGTTTTACATCTTCAGTTGACTAATATTTTGAGGAGCGTCCCTTTCACCTGGGATTCTAAAAGAAATGGATTAATTATGAGGGATGATTGGGAACTTTATCTTCATAAAGTTCGTTTGTGGTTTGCTTATATCTACTGCGTATTTATTACTTGCCAACTGTTGTGGACATTTGAGGAAACCACCATTCCAGTACGCATGCACTCAATATTGTTTTTCAGTTGCATGGTAATGAATTGCTGCACGCATCATGTTTTCGACTCCAAAAAGGATATGATTGTGTCACTGTTCAACGGTTTCCTTAAATTTGAGACCACCCGAAACAGTAAGTGTTCAGAATTGTTTACTGATAAATTTAATGTCAAACTAAATTGATGAATCTAAAAACGGTATGAACAAATCTTGCAGAAGAGGCCTGGCACCCAAACGATATTGAAGGGAAACTGACTGCGGTCGCAGTACGTGTGATGACCATATCAGGATATTTGTTACCGTTTTTGTATCATCTGGAACTCCTGCGACAGCCTTGCATGCCAATGCATCCCTTCTACTATATAAACGTCCAATGTCAGGGAATGCCGTTGGGTAGTGCAAGAAATGCGTCATGGTCGATGCATGAGGTTCTAACAAAAGTTGGAATCTGTGCGCTCTCCTACTTCAATTGGACATTTTTAAAAGGGTCATTCACATTTCATAGCACAGTGGGCTTGTATGTAAAGAATCACAGTTTGCGGTCCTATATTCTCATGTTTGGCGAGTAAGTATTTCAAAAAATTCCATTACTAATACGAAGTGTTTTATTGTACAAACTTTTGATTTCATCCCAGGAAGATAATGAAAGCGTGCCCAGTTACTCGCTCAAAATGCAGGGTACACCGAGAAATCCAAGTGATGGGAATAGAGAACCGGAGAATTTATGCGCAACACTTTAACGTAATGGTTCTGGTTTGTGTGGCTGTAATTCAAATCAGTAGTCATTTACTGTTCCCTGGAACTCAGAACAAGTCTCCCACCAATTCAAGTATTCTTCTATTTTGCCATTGCAGTTGACTGCTCAGTCGGTATTCTAATTGCTTATGGTAGTATGTCTAGTGTTTTCAAAGCATCAAGAAAAATAAATGCTGATATTCGAGGAAGGATTCAACTGCAGAGAAATACTTGGTTTAGGAAATACTGGAGAAGTTGTCAAATGGTCAAGATTCATTTTGGGGATTCCAATTATATTGACGAATTTACAAGTTTGAAAATTGAAGATTTTGTTATTTCCCAAACCGTATGTCTGATGCTTTTAGAATAACTTGTATCAGGGCTTCGTAACTCTTACAATTAGTGCTTCAAAAATAAAAGTATTCGCGTGCACTACTTTAAGTGACGCAAAAATTGGAAAAAGTTCAAATATGTGGAGCGTATAAGGATTCCCGACTTTTTGTGAAATGGTAGATTTAAGTAACTCATCGAAACCTGCTATACCCATCAAACTGGAAAGCGTTCTGCAGTTTTTCTCTTGGCTGACCGCTTCCGGAGGCCTGTTCGGTTAGACAGATTGGTCAATATAAACGTTTACGGACGGCGTTAGAATAGCAATGCGTTCAAACTTGTCCCGTCCGTCAAGCGTGTTAGTTTTTTTTTAATTCAGCAAGATTGACAAGGAAACCCTAAAACGAGAACTTCTTTGGGTTATTCGGAATTATAATATAATTACTAAAACTCAGATTTTATCGTGGAAGCAATTTACATTTAAAAAAACTGCTTGCCAACAACAAAACTCATAATCCAGGTTTAATTTCACTTTATGTGCACTCTAACTTAAAACTACCTATTTGGAAAATAATACTTTAAGGCAAGTTTAAGTAAACATAATACACACTATACCTAAAAAAACAAAATTAACCTCTAAATTTCGAGATTTCTTTTAAACATTATTTTTGTTTATTTCAAAGAACTGCTCAGAATAATTTATTTGGCGAATGTAATTGAGAAATCTCTTCATGGCGACATACGCTGCTTTGATGAGACTTTTCAAAAGAAACGCGCACTTCCCCATTAATAATGAACGTAGCAATTCTGGACTTGTCGTCATTTTTCCTATTCCTCGTGAGATTCCCACTTCTGTAACACAACCTATGCTTGCTCACTGGATAATTCAAAAGAAGGTGCGCTGTTTCGTGGGACCTTAGAATGTTAACGTATTCTCTTTCAACGCAGTAGTTTGCATCCGCCAGTTTCAACCAAATAGAATTGTCACGAAATTGAACCCAGAATTTGTAGCCGGTTAGACTTCTTCGTTGGATTGGGTTGTCTAAATCGTTGATCGTTTCTATAAACCAGTCTTTACTCAGCAGCGATTTCTTGATGCATGGCACAAACAAAATAACCGTCGTTGGTGCAGAAATATAAAGCATCATACTTAAATATTAGAAAATACATTACGATCTGTGGTGGTTTAATTATTATTGAGAGCTGAAGTCCGCAAAACAATATGGCCACTAACAATAAGAGTCGTGCCAGCAAACCTGGCGAGAGCAACCGCTTGGGAATGAGCTAAGCAGATAGTATGCGTTTTGTAAGTTTGACACAAATGGCGTAGCAGAAGCATTTATATCAGTTTTTAAGCCGGAAGAAACTTTTCAACGTCCAGAAGGATACTTACTAATTGGTGCTTAGATTCATTATAACTAATACTTTCGCACATGCTCGTGTATACTACGATCATTATTTTCATAACCTCTTAAGCAATTAACCGAAACTTTGCTTTCAACCAAATTTTTAGCTTGGGCATACACGCAACGGCACTTGCAAGAACGTACGTCAGCACTAATACCATAAGCATTGGGAAAAGTTTTGGGTAATTAATGGAGTCATTTTGCTTGACAAACTTGTTTGAAAAATTCATCGAATAGCGGAAATTTAAACAGAAATCTTTCTGCATAACTTGATTGGTCCAATATATCTTGAAACAATCCACTTTCACGCATTCTTAAAATAGTTTTTCCTAACCAGTGCCTGTTAACACTAAAAATTACATTAAAAGTCGGCACTTCGTCCACATATTCTGGAACTTGACGACAAGTGAAATTACGTTTTCGATCATTTCTAATAACACGTTCTACCTTAAAACGTCCTATCTTCGCGTTCGATTGTGCCCAAGTGTATGCAAACTTGCCAGTTTTTACAATATTTTGGCTAATATGTGCTACAGTTGCGTTTATTAACACTTTGTTGATGCTGAAATTGTACGCGTGAGACAGATTTCGAACTCTGAAGGTGTGATACATATCTAGCAGTCCCTCTTTTGCTAGAATTTGATAACCATTCTCAATCAGTTCTCTCAAAGTATTGAAAACTGTTGGAGACTCTGGTACTGCAAGAATACTAGTAAGATTATTCCCGTATAAATCACTCATAAATGCTGAAATTACGGAGAAGAGAAATAATATTAGTTTAAATCCTCTGGAAACTTTAGTTTCTACAAATTGACCCACAATTATGTCGAATAACATTAACAAAACGCTCCATACGTAAATGCCGCTTATCTTCACAATTACAGTCGTTACCACCATAATCAGTGTGAAACAAGCTAGCCAAATTATTCCTGAGAACGAGTCAGTCCAAATACAACCCGGCCCCGATTTTTGTTCCGATACATCTTGGTCACAATGGATAAAAACAATTGCCCGGATGTTTTGAAACTGGAGCGAATCTATTCTCAGAATAGGGACGTAAGGCTCACTTTCCGAGTACCCCCAAGGTGAGATTATCCACTGATTTTTAATGTTCGGTCTGAAGTGACGAAATTGATTGCCGTCTTTCGATTACCTCTGCATACTCATGTTGTGTATTTGGGTCAGGAAAGATGTCACTAGCATACTATCGTCACACCCAGCAACATCGGTTGACCTTTCACAAATCCGACGATTGCACAAATGAGTGCTTACAGGTGCTCCTGGATATAAGTTCCCAAGAAATATTTGAATCGCAACACCACCTCCGTTCCAGAACAGATGCTTGTGGAATTTGATGGGTTCACTAATAAGACTAAAATTTACTTCCGCTCTATTATCATATCCACTTCGAATTGGATATGCAATTAGCTCGTTCTGGTAATAAAACACAATCTTTGGCGCAGGAATGTAGTACACCCTAAAAAGAAGGGAGTTACTTTGTATTACAACGCTCAACGGGATCGAAATAGTCACCAAGCTTCTTGGACTCAGCGACGCAAAACAGAACTGAAAAATCGAATTATCGATGCCCCATCTTGCCGGTGGTCCAAGGAGTACGCTTTATGGCTTACTGAATCTCGTTGCGTTACAACCAACTCGTCTTTCGAATCTGTTATATCCGCTGAAAATCATCCGTGGAACCGACACCGAGTAGAAGGGGTTGTTGGTGTAGTTTTGGTAGGAGTGTAGAATAAGCAAGTAATTGTCCGTTTTGCGCATTACAATCTCAACAAGGTACCTTAAAGACAATGTTGAAATAGGCCCCCATGAATCCGCCTTACAGCTGACAGTGTAGATGTATTGTGCGGTAAAAAGTATGATGCAAGTCATAATTTTTATTCGCTTGTTGATTTCCATCATTTTGCTAGGTTTAACCACACAGTTTCTTTACACGACGTGTATGCAAATGTTCGATTTTTTGGAATGCACAATTATTACTCTTGAAGCGAGATGGTATCCGCGATGCGATATAGTTTCACTCCGAGTTCGCTATCTATTGGGGAAATTCTCTGTCAGTTATTGCAACGAAGGCGATGCGACTTTCCGCTGTGTCACTTTGGAAAGATTTATACGCCTTTAGTTATTTATTTGCATTTTTAAAGAGTAAAAACCTTGTATTAATTTACACTTATACCATTGTAGACTCGTGGATCGGAGAATACGAAAAAGTACCTGAATGCTTTGCATAATCCATTATCGTAATTAAATTTATAACACCGCAATATGAGCTCTCCTATCTTGTATGCGGCGCATGTAAAAACTAATATTTTGATATTTCTGAGCGACTATTTGTCATAGTTGCTGTGTGCAAAATAACAACCGAATTTGAGTCTGACAGGAGCATAGTGATGTTTCTTCTAATCATCCAAAATATGCCATATATTATTTTAAAACCTTTCTTCATGTTCTTTTCTATTACGTCTTTGTGAAACTCATATGAAGCAACAAGAAACAAATAGTAGCCAGACTAGACAAATAATAAAACAAGCTCTAGCTTAGTTAAAAAACTGTTGTTTCCCTACTCCACCTTAATTTGCTAATAGCCTCTATTGGTCGCAATTTTTGGCAAATTGTAAATTAGAATTAACCTGATAGATTTTTACTCTTTTCAGCAGTGTATCAACAAATGGCATAAACATGTTTACATCAACATAGAAATATTTAAGTTTGTAATACTTGCTAATGTAAACTAATGGTAGCATTTCAGTATAAAGTTGTTTAATTTAATTTCACGTCCTGATAATTTAATGAATACTTGCATACTGCCGTGTGTTTCGTATAAGCCACCAGATTGCTTGCTTTTTGTGTTTACCTCCGGAATCAAGGCTTTTATTATTAACCTTCAAATTGCATGCGTTTTGTTTAACCTCCGGATCGCATGATTTTAATATTCACCTTCGGATCGCATGATTTTTATGTTTACCACCGGATCGCATGCTTTTTGTTTAACCGCCGGATCGCATGATTTTTATATTCGCCTCCGGATCGCATGATTTTTATGTTTACCTCCGGATAGCATGCTTTTCGTTTACCCTCCGGATCGCATGATTTTTATATTCACCTCCGGATCGCATGCTTTTTATATTCACCTCCGGATCGCATGCTTTTTGTTTAACCGCCGGATCGTATGATTTTTATATTCGCCTCCGGATCGCATGCTTTTCGTTTACCCTCCGGATCGCATGATTTTTATATTCACCTCCGGATCGCATACTTTTTTATTAACCTCCGGATCGCATGATTTTTATGTTTACCTCCGGATCGCATGCTTTTTTGTTAACCTCCGAATCGCATGATTTTTATGTTTAC
>JAHZMX010004319.1:0-34209 GCA_027743895.1 Seira musarum
GATAGCTTCTACTGGAATCAAGTTATTTTCGGGAGAGAGGTGGGGGGAGGGCTGCGAAGCTGCCGGGGCCGCACTAGTTTATACATAAAATATTATAGGTTCATACAGTTCACTGCGTTTCTTAAAATCTTGTCTGGCATTACTTATTTATTGCATTACTTTCATCAACATTTTATTGTCAATTGAGTATTTGTATTAGATTTCATTACACTTAAATTAGCTTTTACGCATATAGCATTACCTAAAACAAAATTCAAATCATAACATTTTCAAGCACTGACCATTTCAAAATCATTGGCTGTAATATTTGTTAATTTAAAAAAAAATACGTATGTATACGTCACGTGCTTTATGTTATTTTATAACGAAATTTTTAAGTACGTGCTATCCATAAATTAGATTTGAAAGGTACCATACGCACCAAACAATGTTTTCATAAAAATCAATTACGCTGAAACGCGATTAATTCCTGAATTTTCATGAAATAATCTTTCATTTAAGACTTAAATCATTTCGTGTAAAGATTTTTTGCAAAATTCATCACTCTTATAGATCACTCTTCAGGGAACAGGCAAAAAATCCAGTAAGCTTCAATTACTCTCAATTACGGATGTGGAATGATTTTGTGCCGAAGACAGAAACAATTTTTTGTCTTTCAGATAATTTCAAGTACTTGTTTGTGTGTGAACATATTGACGTTTATGTCAAAATGTGCGGAATGTTTTACTCAGGCATTTTATTTAGGTATCTTATTTTACCCCAAGGTTGCACATAGTAATATTCAAAAAAAATCTATATTTACTTCCTTTTAACAATAGCAAAAAATTATGCCCTACGAAATTACCAAAAAATTGGATGGGTCTAAAAGCTAACGCGATTTGCATAAATTGCCTCTACAAGTTAAGCCAGTGAAATGCAAAAAATGATGGGTACTCGTACTCATCTTGGAGAGATTTGAAAAGTAACAATCGCCTCGTGAGCATTACAAAGTATCAGAAAGGTGGTGACCAACGCTATGAATACGAACGGGATTCATGGCATAAAAAATGATGCTGCGTTAGCATTATACGTGCATGACAAAGACTTTATCTCTTAAAGAAGTGCATTGTTGGTTAAGGGGAAAACTTGTGATGGTGCGATGCAAATTACTAATGACACCCACATCATCTCCATTATCAAACACTGTATGTATTTAAAAGGCATGTACTACTAGCACACACATAACATATTTGAGTGCTTCACAAGTTACACAAAGTTGAGTGCAAACTTGTCAACGGATTCCATTAACTACCTGGCGTTTGACCAGACAACAACAAGACAGGGAAGAGAAACTTCAAAACTTGCTACGCATACATTTAAAAAATCTCCGGTGGGGCAAGCTGATACACCCTCAACAAAATGAGTAATTCCAGGGACAAGGCAACCAATCAACTTGTTGATTGGAAACAAAAGAACGAGGTAATATTTCTTTTAAAATAATACATTAAAAAGTAAATCTTGCCAGTTTTTAAAAAGTTTTAATGCTTTGATTGCAACGCTAACCTTATTCAGAAAGGTTTCGCTGATACGAAGTGTCGTTAATTTAAGTTTATAAGGGTTCCTCCGATATTCAATCAATATTAGGATAAATATTTCTTTAATTTTAACCGGACTAAGTGCTCTGTTCTAATTGATTTTTGTTTAACTGAGTTGGATTCGATTCGATCAAAGCCAAATAGTTCCTCCATAGTCCAGAATTTGATCTAATTCAATACATGCACTAGGTAAATGGTAGGTCCTGATGGCTTATTTGTTGCTAAGCGATTTAGTCCATGCCCTTTTCAATCACTGAAAGACAATGTGACTTGTTGTTGCATAACTCAAGCTGGAGATCGGTGTCTAATGACTTTGTTTGTCATGGAAATTAAGTAAAAAACAAAGCCAAGCCTTTATTATGCAAAGTTTGGACGAACAATTATCACACTTATCTGGATTGTACGAACTTTATCTAACTCATTTACACTGTTAGTGGCAATCAAAGTCAACAATTTACCAGAGGAGAAAGATTGATTCGAGTTTGAAGTAGACTTTGATAACCTAGCATGATTTCATTGTTGTAATAAGTCTTAAAATCATAAAAATGATTCAAATACTCATTCGCGAATAAAAAATATACAGCAAGTGGAATACAGCATGTATCTCATGTTCACATCATCACTCACATCTCTAAGCTATTTGAGTGAATTTTTCAAAAGCAGATTACATAGAAATTCACCTAAGAGTTAAATCATGATTTGTTTTATGAGTTTCTTTATTGTACTTATATTTTAATTAAGTAATAATGATAATAAGCTCGTTTTGCTGGAGAGTAGCAAAAATGTGAGCTGACCATGAGCAACGTAATACCAAGGTTTGCTATTTGAAATTCGCATACATGCTACCTTGAGATCTATAGCGATTCTCTTGTTCGTCCCGAATCAAATATGTACATTATATTAAATGTATTAATAAGCATTAGCTTTCTGTACAACTTTGGTCCAACTCTCTGTTACTCAACGCGAACCGTATCTGATCCGGAATTCCATACACGAATTCATTCATGCTTTCGGGTAATATTTTTAGACCAGCATGTTTTAAAGCGTCAACTTCACTTGCTATGCCAGTATAATTACTTATGATGACTCCGTAACTGGAAAGTTTCCTTGCAATAAATGCATCATTTATTAGGGTCATAACATCAATGAAAGCCAACGTTGACAGGATTTTACCAAAACATCAAATTTGACCTGCGTTACGATTAACATCATTCTGGGTGTCCTAAAATCGAAAGTAGACCAATACCAAGAGAATTTACCAACCTTTTGCACGATTTCCAATTACAAGCTTGAAACATGCAATTCAAACCGCATCCAAATTAACCTTACGTGTATTAGAAATATTTGGTCAATTTTTTCTCGCAAAAGTTGAATTGCTGCCTCAGTGAGGTGACAATAATAAAATTAACCTGTATTTTTCACTTCCGCTTTACATTTGTTATGCTTGCTATTGTATTGCTACTGTCATACATCGTCAGTCGTCACATAAAATAATTATCATGCATTATCGAATAAAACGCTGCTATTTGTGTAGGTCTCTGAGAGAGCTGTGAATCCTCACGGGTGTCCAGTTGCAAGTTTGACAAGATCGTTGACAATTGGAAAATCCGGCAACATTTTGCTCCAAGATACAAACCTTGTCGAGCATTTGGCTGCGTTTGATCGAGAAAGGATTCCTGAGAGGGTTGTCCATGCTAAAGGCGCAGGTATGTATATCAATTAATTCTAGGTACATAAGTTTTATATTTCAACTATATAAATTATTTTGTTCATTCTTTTACGATCCTATGTAAAACGTGATCATCAACTTTAATTTCACAATAAGTTTTTCTTCCTCTCTCCCTCTTCATCTAAACTGAATCATGATTATACTTCAGCATTCATATTAAAATTGATTACTTGAAATTGCAATTTCACTTGCTTAATTAGCCCAAATCACAATCTGATTTACAGTGAGAAACACAAGATTCTCATTAAATCTTCTTTTGAATTGCTATTCACAAGGGAGTTGAGAAAATTGTACCGTTAATTTTGTTTTATACCTCCCACCTATCCCGTTGGGGAATAATGGAAATGGCTAAAATTTCTTTTTTACATTTCATCCATACTTATATCTGCGTCTATTCATGACTATGACAGAGAAATACCTGCTACAAGCAAAATATTTAATCCACGATCTAATCCGTGTGTCTGTAAAATTTTGCAAATGTCATTTCTTTCATTCCATATGTAATATCGCTATTCATCATCTGTACGAGCTCAATGCAATAATGCAGTATGAACCGTTATTTGAACATGCCCTGAAGCCATATTGCAGTCGCAGTGATACAAGAGATGTTCTCATAAATTAAAACATGAAAAGAAGTAAATAATTTGTGGGCCAAGCATAAATCGTCTTCACCAGAGAATGTTCGTTGATTTTGTAATTACTTACGCCATTATTTATAATGGGTTGAGGATGACTTCTTCAGATTCATACTGCCCTAAATTAAGATCAGTGCTTCACCATTGTGACACTACATAGACACCCCCTATTTCGCAATAAATAACCATAAGAATTAAGGTGCATATTGTTTTATGGTTACAGTTGAATCATAATGACTTTGGTAAAACACATTTTTTTTTGCAAAAAAAAGTTTCTTCACGCATCATTATGTAATTCGAAAACAACAAAAAAATAACCCTTTCAAGGAAAAATTGCAGGTCAAAAAGTAGTTATTCAACTGAAAGTTCTAATTTCTTACAAGTCAAAATGGGTCCTTTCCCTCAGTAAATTATTCAGTGATACATATTTTTCACTAAAAATGTCAAATTAAAATAGATTATCATTGGGAAATGCAGCAGAGATAATCATCTACACTTAATTGTCAGCAAATTTTATCACTTTGTACCACATTGGGAGATGGAAGTTCATTTATTATTATTTTTTTGGCATCTCATGAATGCTCCATTGGGATTTTTAATGCGTTTTTATCCATTCCTTTGACACTTTTTCGTGACTAGGACAACGACTCCTCCAAGCCTAGCCTTTCGATTTGTTTATTTTCGGTAAAAAAGGCCATTTTAAACCTCCATACATACCATTAGTAAATGCAAATTATGAGCAAGCAAGTGAACCCAATGCTCTTATAACTAGTCAATGTGGTTTTTTATTTTACCCACTGCCAGAGTAACCCACACGTACAGCATGAAAATAGAAAGAAGAAAAAAATCCAATTTAATGAATGATCCATGCAAGTTCATTGGCCTCAAACGATCAGAGAATTTGTATCGTTGCTCGTTCCTTCACTATTATGTCGTCCTCGTTCAATTCAATCAATTCACATCGCATCAGTTCCCAATTCAAATTTTCTGTTGTAAGTAAATGCAAAAGATAAAAGGAAATTATTAGCCATATATTTTGGTGTCTTGGCAGCAGTACTGAATATGATACGCAAAAAATGATAAATGTGCGATAGATAATCGTATAGAATATTCGTTTGATGCACGGCACTTGCTAGTCGTCGTGCCTTTCCTACAGACACTTTGTCTTATGTTGAGGATACGATGCGTTGTTGTTGGTGTTGTGAGTTGAGTTGAGTGAGAGGAAGAAGTTTCTTCCGATTCCTGTACAATAGCCTCATAAAAGGAATTTTTATGAGAATCGCGAATCTTATTGAAAAAAAGATTGTGAAGGTAGAGGAAAAGGATTCTCAAGAATTACTTTGAAGGCAATTCCACTCATGAATAGAAAATTACTCAAGTCCTTTTACATAACACGAAAAAAAAAATATTCTGCTTCCTCAGCCTGAGGTAAACATTAAAGCGAAAGCTTCTTTCATGTTTTATCCTACCGAGATAGTGTGTCAACTTTGTCATGTCATGTCTTCAAACAGCCATTATATGGAGGTGGCATGTAATTTTCTGTTGGGCAAATGTAGTACCTGAAGTCATGTGATGTTGATTCATGATGATGACGATCATAATGACGAGTGCATTCAAGGAAGGATGATTAAATGAATTTCTAATAATAACAATAATAATGAAAGGTAAAAATAGCTTCGCAAACAACAGCAAAGCTAAAATTGTAGAACTAAAATCACCGCACCAAGTTTTTGACTCACGAGCATTTATGAATTGAAACAAAAACTCTATCAAAAAGTAAACGGGCACTCTACATATTAAAAGGAGGTTTTAAAAGCATCTTTCGTATAATGTAGAATGTTAAGGGAGATTTTAAAATATTCAAATGCACCTTTATTTGTGGAGGTATGATTATGATTAATACCCACCCATACATTGCCATTTCTAAGCCCACTGTTTCATCCTCACTGCAATGTCGCATCAATGAGGCCCAAAAATGAAATCAATTGTAAAAAAAATGTGAACGTTTTTTAAAAATTTGATTCACCTCAATCACTTGTGCAATGTTAGTAAATGACAAACCTATTACATTATTTAAATTTCGAATGCATGTTATTTTAATGAATAAATGTGGCCAGTGCAAACTGCAACTAAAACTTTCTTGCTTTTTAGGGTCGTCTTTTCTCTTACACCGATACCCATCGTCATCGTCTGGGTGCAAACTACGCCCAAATCCCAGTAAACTGTCCGTTTGCTGGTGTCAAAGTGAAGACGTACACCAGGGATGGACCAATGCGAGTTGACACACAAAATGGTGGTGCTCCAAATTATTTCCCCAATAGCTTCAATGGACCTCATGAGTGTCCATCTGCAGTTCAAACAAAATTTACCCTTACGGGAGATGTGGAGCGTCTTGATACAGGCGATGAAGATAATTTCTCGCAAGTTGATTTGTTCTGGCGAAAAACCCTTAATGCACAGGAGCGCCAGCGGTTGGTCAATAACATTGCTGGAAACTTGAAGAATGCCTCCGATTTTATTCGTTCGCGTGCTGTGAACAATTTCTCACAAGTGAACCAAGAATTTGGAAACATGCTCCGCGAAGCATTGGCTGCTTCTGCCTAAAACACATTTTTCTTTTTCCAAAAACATAAATACTTAATAATAACTTGTCAAATGAAATGAATGATGGTGGCGGGTGAAAATGTAATCATTAGAATTAATATAAATTGAAACTTATCTAGAAAATTATTATTATTCAGTATTAGATCAAAATTGTCGCAAAGTATACCAATATGAGGTAGTCTAGGTGTGGGGTAGCCAAAGAAATCATGAGGTAATTGGATTAGCGTAAGATCAATCTTATCAATGTCGTAAGAAACATAGGGTTAATAAATGCAAATTTTCCATGGGATTCTACTATTAGATATAAAACTGAATAAAAAATTCAAAATTTGGTAGCGGTATATGAATTCTTTGTACTTTATCCTTCCGCATGATATGTTTTAAATATAATGAAAGAAGGCTCTATACATTCCATTGCATTTACATCCTACAAGGTTTCTTAAAATTTATATTTCCGATAAACTGCAAGATACAGCAGAGGGCATAATACGTACATGCATTCTAAGGTCATTTCAATCCAATCACTGACCATTGACCATATTTATATTCACATGGCCAGATGAAAGGTAAAGTGTTGTATCTAAGCAAAGCTGATGAAACAAAATACAATGCATATTAAGTTTTTTCCTTTTTTCATAACTGGTGAGTCACCTCAGTCAGTCCACTTCAATAACATGCCACTGTGGCAGTTTATATAACATGTCGAAGCCTTCAGAGTTTTTTTTTTGTCAACAACATGACAACATGCCAAAGTTCAACATGAAAATCATGATAACTGAACTCATATTGACATCAAATTCCTAAAAATTATATGCATATACTACATACTTATTAGGTGTCACTCCCTTTGGCAGCGTTCTTGACAGAAGAAAAACAGGTTAAATTTAAATCTACGATAAGTTGCACTGCAGTATAAATGTTTTTTTTTTTTTCGATAACCAAAACCAACTTCCACTACTGAGCATCAGAGTAAAAGTTATTACAGACGTTTCATGGAATATTTAGATATATACATCACGCCATACTATTGAAACCCTGCCGATAAAATGTATTGCAGATAGCTGACGCTAATATAATTGGAGATTGCTCGGGTGATTATATCATGAATTTGCCTGGAGATTTTTCTTTGGACTTAATGAGAACGCTTTCCATGATCAAACCATCTTTCATGCAAAGCTTACGATTGAATGTAACATTTTATACTTATTATAAATGATTAATGATTAAAGACGGAGCAAACACGATGTTCCAGCAACAGTTATAGTAGCAAACGCATCGCCTCTCCATAGCCTTAAACAGCCATTATTGTAAAAAATATTCATACATGACTGCAACTGGATACTGGATTGTGAGTTTTGAGTAGAGGAAAATGTGTGAGAAATAATGAATGCTCTTCATCCTCACCTCATGAATTTTACCCTTTTATAGTACGATGTAATAATCCATTTTATCATATCTTCAATGCTGAATGTTGTCAAAACACATCACAGCCACAACCAGAGGCAAGTTAGTAAAGTTGTTTTTCCTCTGTCCCGTCAAGACATTTCATTTATTCTTCTCCGGAGTATCTTCTAGTCAGCAACAGTTTGAGTGCTTAATTTGCAATTACAACTCTTTTAAAAGCCGTCAAAATTTGCAGTTTAAGTAGCATCGATTTTAAATTGAGAACAATGAGTGCACGGGACAAGGCAGCGGAACAATTGAACCAATGGAAATCTAGGAACACTGTAAAATCTCGTTCGTCTATAAATATACATATATTTTAAAACAAAATTGATTAATTTGATTGATTGGCATCTTAAATTAGAAAACGGACAAAACCGTGAACTTTCATGGCTGTCCATTGCCAAGCTTGACAACATCCCTGTCCGTTGGAACTAGGGGCCCACTTCTACTTCAAGACACTGTCCTGGTAGAACATTTAGCGCACTTTGATCGCGAAAGAATTCCAGAACGTGTGGTAAGTCAGGATTTTTACAAGATACCTCATTAAATATCTGATAATATGAGTCAAATTGTAATTCTGGTACTTTATGACTCGTAGGTTCATGCCAAAGGAGCAGGTAAATAACTACATAGACGTGAAATATTAATTAACATATTGAAAAATTTATATTTTCTCTTCCTATTTCAATCAATACGAATGGTAAATACTCAAGTATAGTAATACAAAATAAATTCGAATTTCAGGTGCATTTGGATACTTTGAGGTAACCCACGACATTTCTCGATACTGTAAGGCTAAAGTTTTTGACAAAATTGGGAAGAGGACAAATCTTGCCATTCGATTTTCAACTGTGGGTGGTGAGTCCGGCTCTGCTGACACTGTTCGAGATCCTCGCGGTTTTGCTGTCAAATTTTACACTGAAGATGGAAACTGGGATTTGGTCGGGAATAAATACTCCCATCTTCTTTCTCCGTGACCCAATCATGTTTCCAAGTTTTATTCACACACAAAAGCGAAATCCTCAAACCCATTTGAAGGTAAAAATGAAAAATAAAACTTAATAGAAACATTTCAGAAAATATAATGCATTGTACAATTAATTAATAGGACGCGGACATGTTCTGGGATTTTATTACATTAAGACCTGAGACGACACACCAAGTCTGCTTCCTGTTTTCCGATCGTGGAATTCCTGACGGATACCGACACATGAACGGTTACAGTTCTCACACATTTAAGATGGTGAATGCCGAGGGACGAGCAGTCTACTGCAAGTTCCACATGAAGACAGATCAGGGCATTAAAAATTTGCCTACCGATAATGCACACAAAATTTCTGCGGATGATCCGGATTATTCAATCCATGACTTGTACAATGCCATCGCAGAACAACGCTATCCATCCTGGTCCATGTATATCCAAGTGATGACCTTTGAGGAGGCGGAAAAATTTCGGTGGAATCCATTTGACTTGACTAAAATTTGGCCTCATACAGAGTACCCTCTGATCCCAGTTGGAAAGCTGGTTTTGGATAGAAATCCCTCCAATTATTTTGCTGACGTTGAGCAATTGGCATTTAGCCCTGCAAATTTAGTTCCTGGAATTGAACCATCACCCGATAAAATGCTTCAAGCTAGGCTATTTTCTTACACGGATACCCATCGCCATCGTTTGGGACCTAACTACGCACAAATCCCTGTCAACTGTCCTCTTCGAACTATCAAAATGCGCAACTACACCAGGGATGGCAACATGAGCCAGGACACTTACCAAGTATGATAAACATGCACATGTGCCTACTAAATTGCAGAAAGCAGTTTTTAAAAAAGCGAAAAAGATTCAGATATTTTGTTTCGAACAATGAGTTTATCATTTTTAAATGATTTCAGGGAGGCGCTCCAAACTACTTTCCCAACAGTTTTGGTGGTCCACAAATGGTTGAGTCCGCGGCGGCCAGTACTTTCCACCTCAGCGGCGATGTTCAGCGCTACAATTCGGGTGACAATGACAACTTCTCTCAAGCAACCATTTTCTGGCAAAAGGTCTTGAAACCGGATGAGCGTCAACGACTTGCATCAAATATTGCTGGACACGTGCGAGCTGCGCAACCATTTTTACAAGAACGTGTCATTAAGCAATTCAGCCAAGTTCATCCCGAACTCGGAAGAATGATCAGACAAGAACTCGAAAATATCCGAGCACGATCCAACTTGTAAAAATGATATTTTAATGTGTGCAAAAGCCATACTTATTATTAGATTCTTCAGAAGTCATGTAGTGCTAACGTTTTGCTCTGGTTGAAAAAAAATCACAAACTTCTACAACTTTCAAGTACTTGTACGTTTAAACGAAATGTGAACAAATAAATAGCTAACACAATTTATTCAGCTTCAGCATAATGCAGAATTCATTCGGTAACTGCGAATGGGACCTATATCGAATTTATGATACTCTGATGGACTAAGTTTCACCATAATGTTTCCTTTCTAGTTCATAGAAATTTTACGACCTATAATTTACTCATTTCTGTTTTAACAGTTTCAGATTTTCATGCATGAAAATGTTACAAGGCTTTACGATAGAAAGAAAATCAATGAAATTTTTACTGTTGGCAACTGGCATATGATTAATCACTTGGAAGGTTATACTTTGTAATTTTTTTCTTAGAAAGCCAAACAGAGACCTTGGACTTCAATTCATTCACTGTTCACTGCTAGACGGGAACTAAGATAAGTGTATCCAGTGATCATGGTCTGTGGTGATGGTGGGGGGAGTCCCACTGGGACTAACAACAGTTCAGCTTAAATATTCTTGGGTTGCATAAATTTCATCGATCATTATTTCCTTCGATACAAGAATTACAGTATTTTAAAACCTAGGAGTATGCATTGCAATAAAAATAACTACATACTTATGTAGTTTCCAAAGTTTTGGGTCAAGGATTTTTTTCATTCGTACCTGGCACACACACAGATCCGGCTACACGCACGTATGTCTAATTCTTTATTTTTAATTGTTTCACAAAAATGTTGGTTCTGTGACCTTTCATACTTAAATCACGCACACAAATCATTACTTATTTTAGGAATAGCGACAGAGACCTTTATGATAATCCAGCTTCTTTTTTATGTATTCAAAAGCATTCCTTGCGCAATCAAAATATTTATTGCAGAAAAACAATTTTTAAAATTGACCTTATTAACAACGTAATTTAGAACTAAACCATTCCTTTCAAACATTGATTTGCTTATTTCAGGCGGTACTGGAGGTAACATTTTCCCAAATGCATATATTTTCTTCGAAACTGATGACAGAACTGCAAAATTGTTCAAGGTTATGGGTGATATAAATATGGATGTATTTTATTTTAATAAACCTACTTTACCAACTTTCCTTACACTATTTACAAAATATTAATTTAGTACTTGCAGATGACGGAAATCGTAAATTAGAAACTCCGTTGCCTTTTATTAACATTATTAACAATTAACTGAAGGATTTACATGTTTTATTTTATGAATCTACCATACCAAAACTAAAAACTTTTACCGCTTGATGTTTGTATATAAAGCTAGACAAAAATGAAACTTTGCGTTTAACAAATTGTAAGTTCAAATTTTAAAGGAAAAACTTGCTTTCTTAATTTCAAAGTTGTGGATAATTTCCGAAAAAGGTACTCAAAATGTGGAGACTTTTGATTGTGATGTACCTTTTGGTGTCACCTGGATATAGCACTTGGAGCCCGGATTCCTTCTTGAAAAACCTTTTTCCAGAAGGTAAATTTTGTTTAAATTTGCAAGAAAATATTTTTCCTTTAATTTATTTGAAATATTTTGGATTTTATTTTAAATTTTCAGAAAAATGTAAAGTTAATTGCAAGAAAGGAGAACTTGCCCTCAGCGTGATCCCAACTTATTGCTTTGTGATGCACAAAGAGAAGATAAAGTGCAAATGTCCAGCAGGGAATTCCACATGTTCCAATCCATAAAAAATATTAGAGATAAATCAATTTCTGTCTAAAAATTAGTTGACAGCATTAAAAGTATAAAACAATTACTGTACCTAACATGAGTTTGTATCATGCGTATTTTTTTATTTGAAAAGTCAACAACATCACAAAGGTCTAAAAGCTATGGATTCCATAAATCATCCATTTCCGTTTTAAAGTACCTACTTGCATGCATTTTATTCGTGAAAATTAGATACCCAGAAACTGAATGAAGAAGTATCCCACTTTGTTCCCTTTCTCATTTGCATAAATAATTAGTATCGACATGGACATGGCTTGGCTTGTTTCGTTGCATGCATTTATTCCATCATTCCAGCATTGGGCAGTGAGATTAACCATTAAAGTATTTAATGTACTGCAAGGTAAGTAGGTGAGATGATAGTAGAAGCAAATTGGGGAGATGGCAATGGTACTTATATATTCTACTTCATTTCTTTCATTGCTAAGAGAGACCAAAAGGCACATTTTTAATTTGCCTAATTCCGCAATCCCAATTTCCGATAAGCAAACCATAAAAGAAACATGACTACTTGCCGGGACGGAAAACTGAAATATTAAAATGATTCATTCGCTCACTCAGACTTGGCTGGTAATCAACACAGATGCGTTTGTTTAGTTACAGCCAGTTTGAAATGGCTTTCATCTCAACTAGTTTTTATTTTCCAGTTGAGGTTTTAAGGGGTTTGTACTACGGACAGTGACAAAATTTTGGTCGTTGAATTCATGTCAAACTTGACCCACTTGAGGACTATCATGGCATGATTGAAAAAATATTTTCTGCCTGGTTTACTTTCCTTTCACCGTTATTAGTGAATACACGTGAACCCAGCTTGAAGTTTCGAATTTGGCATTTTGAAAGTACTTAACGTTCGCCATTATTCGTTCTCCGTTTTGCGAATTTCGCCAGAAAAATCCAAGATGTGGAAAACAATCATTTCAATTCAGCTTTTCATTTCACCAAGTATTGGACTATTTTTCGGAAATACTCAAAATATCTTCCCAATAGGTATTTATTATAAGTATTTTATTCTAAATTATGTGGGATACATAAAGTTAATTTCGACACTGATGTATTACAGTATCGAGCACCAATGAAATGCCGGATTTTTCAAACATCCTAAGCATTCCAGGTAGACTAAAGGACGGTAATGATCATGATTTTGAAGGACAACGAAATGCAGGTATTAAAGATTGTCATAGTCACATTACTTAATAATTGCGTAACGATGACGGATGAAACAGTAGGTAAATATGTGTCGAATATTGTTCGTAATGATGAAACATGTGAATGTGTTCTATTTTTTTTTTAAGAAAAATCAAAATCTCTGCGAATGATCCGTAAGTTTATTAGGACACAGATAAGAAAGTATGAAAAGTCAACCACAGACATGCCTTTCCTCCGGGTGGACGAAAACTTCATAGTTCCAAAGTTTCCCTCGAATGAAACCATTGCTGTAATGAACAATGTGACCGCTAATACACGCGTTAAAAGAGAGACTATTTATGCAGACGCAACTATGAATATGGCCAGAAGCCAAAGACAACTGGCAGATTTGGATTCAGGTTTGGAGGCACTCCCATCATTCGTTTTTTGTTAATCACATGCATAATTTTGCGCAACTTTAATTTTTCTACTTTTATTTTGCAGAGGGCCCATTTATCATACGCGATGTTGAGCGACGCACACCACAGTATTATGACAATACCGACGCAATCGACATCAATTGTCAACAAGTCCAAGACAAAACCCTGGTTTTTTCCATTGAAGAATCGGAAATGGACCAGAGAAAGCTTTTAATTCACCAACTCAATGACAGGGTAACATTAATTAAGTTGTATTATAACTCCTACTCATTAAATAGTTCCTATAACCTATAAGCCTCTCTCAATTGTTGCCAGGATTTGAAGCAAAAGTTGCTCATGTCAACTCCAGCAAGTGATGCTGTGTCTGTTGAAGTTTTAAAAATCCAAGATGAGCTTTTCGCTTTCACAACAGTGAATCACGCACCACAGAAGACATCGAATACAATTGAAACAGGGTCAACGCTCTATCGCATTAATTTGTCAGCAAAAACCTTCGACATCACTCAAACAATTCATATGCCATTTGCAAAAAGTAGCGTGTTTTGGTAAGTAAAAACATGACTGCAATTTTAGAAACATAATTTTAACAACAACAGAAATAAACGTTTTCTTGGAATTGATATAAAAATACAATATGTATTTGAATCAAGGAATGGGGTTGGTGAACAAGCTAACGACCTATTTCTAGCTATTGCTCCTTCCAAAGCTCTCACTTCTTCGGGTACAACTTATGATGTCATGGTTCCGACTTACCGTTGGCAAGGAGCGTACTTTGATTATACTTCCGAGTTTAAAGCATCAAATCCGCAGGCTATCGAACATGTCAACATGTTTTCGCATGACTACTTGGCTGTGGCTAATTATCAAGATGACACAGGTATCAATTCATTTTAATCGTAATCTGTTGGCTTCAATACGTAGGGTCGATTTTGTTAGTAGACCAAATCTGATTCTTTCTAGGCTCAACAAGTATTGACTCCGAAATATTTAAATACCAGTATAGCGATCGTCAGTTCGTTTCATTCCAGAAGATTTTGACGCATGGAGCAAAAGATATAAAACATTTTACATTCGACTCTCCTGATGGAACCCGCAAGGAACATTTTATTGCAATCGCAAATAGTATTAAGAAAGGTGAAAGAAGTTACTGATATTTATCCGAATTCCCATGGACAAATTACTATTCAAAGGTTTAATATTAAATCAAATCCCAGATGATGATGGAAAACCCCAATATATGGTGCAGTCAACTATTATGAGGTTCGGCCAGGAGAGATTTCTTCCATTCAAGAGCTTTTATACTTATGGTGCGGAACAATTCCTCCCAGTAAATGTAAGTAAGGAGCATTTCTATGAACCATTTAACAACTAGCATTTTTTAAATTGAAAAAACGAAAATTCCATTACTTGTTTTCCAGCATGACGGCAAGTTCTTCTTGGCACTTGCCGACTTTCATGGAATCCGGATGCTGCAGTATAATGGGTGGACTTTCGTTGAAACGCAGAACATGAAATATGACACAACTCAAAGCTCACCGTTTTCTGTAAAATTAAGGGAATTAAATCATAAAGGCTCTTCATATATGAGTAAGTTAAAAATACATTTTCCTTCCTTGAATTGTTATACTTTAATTAAATTGCAACATTTGAAAATTAGCTTTGGCCAGTACAACTGCTGGTGTCCAAAATGGCATGTTTGCGGTGGATTTTGAAACTAGAAACGATCACCGCAAGCTAATAACTTCAGTGGAGCAATGGTGCGTGGGAGCGAATAAATTGATGGATAATATAAACTTGATGGATTATGAGAAACGACTAAATGAGGCCCCGAAAATTACTGATGAACAGGTCGTTGTGAATGGAAGAATCACGTTTGAGAAGGGTGTGCAGATTGACCAATTGAAATCCCAGGTAACAAAGCCCTCGAATTAAATGTTCAGTAGTTCCCTATATAAATCTACTTTCATAACATGACAAATTGCTGAAAACAATTTTTGGAATAGAAATTAAGAATGGGTCGTGCAAAAAATCTCGGTCATCTTGAGATGGCTGCTTTGGCTAGACTGGAGACCAAGTTTTCTCGTTTATCAACAAGAATGGATAATATCAAAACCAACCTGGATGACGTTGTATGGGTAGATAAGAACCAGGAGATTTTGGGTAAAAAATGCGCAAAAATTGATTCAGTAATTAGAATATATTCTTATAGTAATATGCGTTAATGTAACTGTGCTTGCAGGACCTGTTTTCATTCAAAATATGGCATATGAGAATCCAAACTTGAACATTAAGAACCTTCAGGTTGAAACGTTTGGGTCAACGAAGGTGTCGAAACACTTAGACAACCTTGTTTTTCTCAACAAAGCTCATACTTTAAAACGGGTTTCGACTGATAACCTTATTGCAGATGGTATTAATATATTTTACTTAGTAATTGCTGAAAAATTTGTTTTCTATTCTCAGCAATAGTTAAACATTGTATTGGACTTATGTCAGATATATCTACCCAATCAATAAATGATCATCCGTTGGAGGACTACGCCCTTCGGAATCCAAGCACACAACAAGTTTTTACCGGAAACAACGAATTCGTTTCCGATATACTTGTCAAAGAAAGGGTCAAAGTAAAGGATAAGCTTGCAGGGGTGTCCTTTTCCAGGCCAAATTTTTTACTTAACTCTGGAAACCAAACCTTTCCTGGTAAAATTATAATATTCCCATGCAAACTAACTACATGGTACGAATGCATTAAATAATAGTCTTTATGAAACATAGGTGTAACTATGAGAATGACGGGGACACAAATTAAGAACTTGCATACCCGGTTTCTAAATGGACATGATGTATTCTTCATGTATCGAGAAGCATTGCCTCTGACAGGTGGTATCATCTCGGCCGAAAAAAGTTTCCAGGACGTGAAAATAGAACGACTCGAAGTGGATTCATTAAACAATGTGAATATAAACAGCTTATACGATAATGCTATTTACACCGACAAGCGATTGGATAAGCAGATATTTGCGAGTGAGCCATTTTTACATTAGTCCATATAAAAAATTTTAAGTTGATTATGAAAATCTGTTATGGCTTTTAAATATTTCTTCCATTTTAGCACCAAAATACTTTGAATCCATGGAAATCAGTGAGCTGAACCCAGTGAATCGTAATATCAACGAAGAGTTTGACCTTTCGTCAAGCTTTATCAATGTTGAAAAGGGTGAATATAAATTGAAAAACCTAAAAATTACTGGATCCACAAAAATCGATGATCTTTTTGTGGGAAAGTAAGGGAACAAATGTTTATGATTTATGATAGATACACTTAAGACATTGATTCCTAATGATTAAAGGTTTAGTTAAATAACAAACATATATTTAAATATTTAAGGCAGTTAAATAACATTAAAGTGGAAGAAACAAAAATGGACGTCTTACTGAAGAACTCTGCAGAACCCCAGCATTTGAAATCTAAGACCTTGAAAGCTGTCAAATTCAACAGCGATGTAGAGGCTCCTGATAAAGTGGACGGAATCGAACTGGAAAGGTGGTCCCAGGTTCAGGATATTACATTACAGAACAAGGTGATTGAAGGGATACTCAATCTTCAAGGAAACATTGACACAAGCAATCATGACATTACAGTTGGGAAAGCATTTCATCTCGGACAAGCCGATGTTCTAAATGTTCTGAGGAAAAGTGCTCGCCTTGACTCACCTACTCTTCCAGGGAACTGTGCGTTGGAACTAGAGAGTCTAAAAGTTGAAGGCAGTTCTGAAGTGAAGGGTCTAATAAATGACCAAGTGAAACCTAGTCAGTGGGTTGTTAACAGTGAGCACAAGGAAATCACCATCACTGGCGAAAAAATCTTCACAGGCCCGGTTCATCTCGAGAAGGACGTTAGCGCTCAAGGTCTCTTCGGGGAGGAAGGAAAAACGGAGAACCTTCTTGAAGTTTTTCCCACATTGCTGCTTGACGGGCCTAACCAAATCATTGGACAGAAAATGACTTTTACGGAAAACTTTCGTGTGGACGAAGCGTCGTGTCCAAACACAATTTTGGATGGAATCGAATTCAGAGATGTGCTTTTTAAAACTAGTGATCAGATAGTTGAGATCAAAAGCAATTTCAAGAAGAACGTGATTGCAAAAGGTGGGACTTCCGTTGTGGATAATGTGTCTGCGCCTTTTGTCAACGGCATAAATTTACGTCATGAAGTAGAGGATACACTTCGAACTCAGGGCACTCAAACTGTGACTGCTCCATACACATTCACTCACGTCGCGACAAAAGAAACAAACGTCCAAGGTTCTTTTGCACACAGTGACGTTGCTTCCATTTTTGATAACATCATCCAAAAGAATGATGATAAAACCATCGAGTTAGAAAATAGTCATTTGATATTTAGCCAAAAAGCAGAGTTAGATCAACTTGAGTTCGTTGGACATGTCAACAAGATTCCATCCTCTGAATGGGGCACAGCATGGATGCTTTCCCGTGGAAACCAGGACATTCACACAAAAGTTGTATTCAAAGATTCAGTTACCGCAACAAATTTTGTCGCTCCCTCTGTAAACCAGGTCAATATACGCGAGTTCGCCGACGATGTTCTTCGAATTGATCGCGATGAAGTTCTTGATGGCTCTTTAAAGTTCAAAAACCCTGTCAATGTCAATTCAGGCATAATGACTACTGACCAAGCAACTGTAAACGGAATGGATTTAAGACGGGATGTTCTGTTCAAGTCGCATCCAGAGGTGCAAACTATTTCTGGAAGCAACAATTTCATGAAAGGATTAACTGTTAATGGACATCTTTCGGTTAAGGAAATGCGCGACTTTGACTTTCCTAACTTTGCCAGGTTAATCCAGTCTTCTAGAGCGGAGTCTAGGAGCGTAAGGGATCCAGTGTCTTTGATAATTAACGGCAATGCCAAGTTAGAAAAGGAGCCTGAATTCAAGTCACACATTAATGAACACAATTGGCAAAGTATTCTGGAGAAAGTATGGTTCCGCGATCAAGACGTAGTTCTTCAACATCCAGTCAAATTCTCTTCGTTAACTTTAGAAGATGGAGGAACCCTTGGAGATGGAGTGAAGCTAAATGAACATGATCTAAAAGAGTTCCAGAAAAATTATGTAAGCAAAACGCGAGATAATGTTTGGAAAGGAGAGGTAACATTCAAAAACGTCGATATGGTGGAAAGACTGGAAACCAAATCATTAATTTTAGAAAATGGAGGAAAATTCAATGGAGAAGACATTCAGCAATTTTATGACAACAGTCTAAGGTATACCGGTGACCAAATCATTCGTGGTCAAATGAAAACTCAAAACTTAAAAACCATAAAGTTGGATACCCATCCTGGAGCCACTCTTAATTCTCATGACATAAAGGATTTTATGACTGTGAACGGACCAAACGAACTACGATCCTCGAAGAGGTTTAAGAACCTAGTCACAAAAAACATTGTTCTAACTTCGGATACAGTCTTAGATGGAGTGAATATGGGCAACTGGAATGAGAATGCCGTGAGGCGGGAGGGACACTATGACATCAAGGGGCCAGTTGAATTTACCAGCTTGGAAACCACTGACAACATAATGTATGTTCAATGGACTCATATAGACAATCAATTACTTATATATTTGTTGTTTTTTTGAACATCTGAACAATATTGAAATAGGGTCGACGGTTTGGTTGACGGCATAAAATATGATGCAAACAACATTTTAACAGCGGATCAAAATCAAGAAATTCTTGGTCCAGTTACTATCATTCAACCGAGTGACAGGGAAAATGCTCCAGCTTTAAAAGCACCTGCTGGAGTTGTTATTGAGGGCAATCTAAACGGAGTCAATGTGAAAGAGTCTATGTCAAAACTGGTGAGTGAAACTACTCACGAGGTAAAATGTCATGTGAAAATAATCCTCATTCCTTATTACTTTCAGGTTTTTAAGAATGTTAAAGATGATACTCCTATCATTATAAAAAGCAGCACGATATTCAACGCTCCCGTGACAATGAGTGAGGTTAAAACGGAAGCGTTGCTTCAAGGTCAAGATGTTTCTTCAGTGATGGAGAATTTCAAGAGGGCAAATGAGAAAGTTACAACTAACACATTTTCAGCCGAAAAAAGTTATGAAGAGTTAGTCAGTATTGCAGGAAGTATGATGAAGGTCACCGAAAGTGAGTCCTATATTCAATAACATATTTAACATTAGATGCGAATATTCTAGATCTCGTCACATATAATCGTACGTAAAAATCGTAAAATTGTTTTTTATGCAGATAAAGCTGTTTTCTTGAAGTACTATGTTCCTACACAAAGTATAAAAATTCGTTCAACTTACGTGAAGGTGCTGAAAGACGTTGGATACCCCGCTATTGCAATGGGGTTTAAAAAGTCAGCATTGATAACAACCGAAAATTGGTGGGCGTATAATGCGCCTTTGGACTACTATCAACTTCAAGTTGGGAATAGAGTTCGTAAGTTGCACGGCGTATATTGATTCTTTTATTTGCCGAGCGTTAGCCACGTTTTTCACACAAAGTCTAACGAACGTTTTGCACGTTATCCTGATTAGAAATGGAAGGGAACGTTGTCGATATTGCCGAACTCGCACATGAGAAGGGCACCTTTTTCGCATTTGCCGTGAACGACGAAGGAAATGATCGTCCAGCTGGAGCCGCCCTAGACGTCATGAATACTGTAACAAACTTTGAAATTAACAAATCGCCAAGTAAGACTTGAAGCAAACTTTGAATATAACTAATGCATAAGATGCATATTAATTTAATCTGTACTTGTCGCATTTCAAGATAAGCTGAGTAAAACGTTTATATTAAAAACTGTTGATGCTGGAACCCCTAACGTGAGACCCGCCATTTCGCAAGTAATCCACAGTAACGGGTTCAACTCAATCCGATCCTTTTCGATTGCTAGAAATCAGGGTATTTCTAGCTGCATGATTACCACCACTCGAACAACCAGAATGTTTGAAGCCAGCACAAGTATTTACTGCCTAGACAAAGACAACGCTGTTTTGAACAAAGTCCAAGAATTTAATTTTGACTCTCCAAGTTTGGTAAGAGCCTACGTATTTATTGTATCTCTATGCGTTGTACTTATTGTTAAATTCAACTTCAAATTCTCGTGTTTTAGACGACGGCAGTAACGATCTTAAATACAACGGTACTTGGAATCTTAACGAGAAGTGCAGCTGGACATCCTGAAGGACTGTTGGAAATGTGGAGCAGTCGTGAGCAGAGTGGAGCGCTGAGCTTTGCAAAACATAGTTGTCTCCCTGTGTTCAACGCCATTAGTATGGACACCATTTCGACGAATGATGGAAGGACTTTCCTTGCTATTGCCTCTGGGGCATTGCGAGGTTCAGACTATCAGGGATCGGTGTTTCTCTACAAGTACTACTCCATATTTAATGATTTACTTGCCCATGCACAATAGAATTGTCAAAATCAGACTAACGCTACTGTTAATTTTGTCCCTAGGTATTCCAGGCTGCTTCAAAAGTTCAATAAAATACAAACAATTGAAGTTGCTCATCCTCTTGATGTTAAAATGCAATGGCTAAAACCTTCAAATGAAGTTGTCACGTACATCCTTTCGGAATCTGTGACTAATAATGTCCAAGTCTTTAAGTACAAGGTAAGAAAATCGGTAAAAACGTTTTAAATTTTTTTTTTGCAATAAATTTTGTCAATCGATTTTGCACATATTTTGGTTTTTAATTGACAGGGTATTTCCGGTTGGGAACTAGTTCATAAATTTACTTCAGAAAATGGTAAAAGCTTACAAGTCACCGACTTTAAAGCTGAAAACGATTATAGAGCTCAGCTTCTAGTCACAAGTCCAACGGAAACTAAAATTTATGCAGCTGAGTTTACAGGAATAACTAACGTTTTGGAAGAAATCACAGAAAGCCAAAGCTCATTCTTAAGGGAAGGGCAAGGATCTCTTATTGACAAATAATTAGAAAATTAAATTTATTGCTATTAACGACGTTGTTGATTCAAAATTAAAAACATGTTCGACAATTTTGCCCTCAAAATGTTTTGACTACTAAGGCACATCTAATGTTAATGTTATGAATAATTGTTATTATTGTTGTTAAGAAAACTTGTTAAAAATGACAAATAAAAGAGAATAATATTTCCGTTGATATTTTGAATACAGATGCTTACATCACTTAAATATTATGCTGCTTCTTATTATTCTGACCTGACCTTGAAAAAATTACAGAAGCAAATTTTTATCTAAACCAAAATCACTTTCAAAATTGACGAGTGTCGCAACAAACTGGAACCTTCTGTGATCATGAATTTTCCGATTTTGTTTGCAACCACGTGTTTCATATCATGAAAAAATGCTGAAGTTGATTGCTCGACGATGTTGACGTCTCTAGTCAAGTTGTAAGTACAACTGCGATTGAGTGACAACGAGTTCCCTTTTAATAATATGATGATATGATCAATGATTGATAAGCATTTTTATTTGGAGTCCGAGTCCAGTCAGCAGAAGAAATAAAATGATTTCATAGCATTTTTGTTCTTGGAAATGTTACAATGTTATATGGTGAATGAAAAGCAACTCTCCATGTCTATTCATTGATCTCCTTCTTGATTTAAAAAATGAATTGCTTTGCCCTTATGCAACAAGCAGAGATCAGCTCTCTGGATCTGCCTGGAACGAACGGCTGGAGACGTGTAGTAAGTGTGCAGCTGTTCCTCGCTTTTTGTAATATCAGATCGAACTCGGAGTGGACAAAATGATAAAAGGTTCAAGTAGGTCTAACATATTTAGTTAGACAGACAAGTGTGCATGAATGGATTTATTTATTAGTGTAAGTTAAGTCGTCGTTGTAATATGAGTTCTACAAGTACTGTTACCTTCCAGTCAAAAATATAATTACGGTACGACCTACGGATTTAATTACTTACTTTTGCTTTTGAATCCTCATGTTTCGCATACGTAGGTATATGTTTTTGATCAAGCTGTTTATCGAGCTACAAGGGCGGAACAAGGAGTGAAACTGAACAATATAGTGAACTGAATGAAACTGACCCGGTCTCTGTGATTTTATGTCATTCGGAAGTGACAATGGGTATTTCAAATCTAGTGAACGGTGTGATTGAGCACGTGGTGATCAACTACAGATGGATTCTAGTCTGCTTCTTTCTCCTTCCTGCTAGTCTCCTCTTTGACATCTACTCTTATCTTCGGAGTTGGCTTGTCTTTCAAATGGAATCTGCTCCGAAGCAACATGACAAGAAAGTCTTGGAAGTTCAAAAACAGGTATCACTAACCATAAAATTAATAAATTGTGTAGAAAAATATACATACCTTTTTCCATAAGTCATTTCTGAAAATATTTTGTCGTACTTCACCTTGCTCTTGCTTACAATTTCATTGTGTCCTTCTTCCTTTTCAAGATTAAATGATAAAAACTTACAAAATCCAGCAATTTTTTGGTTGGAATCACGATTCTACATTTTCTGTCGCCACATTTGGGACAAGATATATTTGTTGACATAAAAGATTCAAGAGAAGTTGTGAAGGGCGATCCCGCGATATCTTGAATTGAATTTCAAATATTCAATTGCGTAATTCACATTTCTTTAGCATGACAGACGACACATCAGTAGGTACCTGCTTCCTGTTGCGTTAAAACATAACACAATCAAGATATGTTTTTCCTATGAAATTAATGTTTTATTCACCAGCCTTGAGACGTTTTAAATAAAATTCTAAATTTTTTGACACTCATGTATTAAAACGGCACTGACCTGACATTTGAAAAATCGTCGCCGATATTTTGAAAATAGACAAAAAGTTGGTTACATCATTGTAAAGATTTGCATCAATTGTAATTTGTAAAATATTCGTATACATATATACATTCGTAACGTTTTGTCTTGTTTCGAAAATAGGTTAAAGAATGGATTCATCAAGGAAAGAAAACTCCAATGTGCACAGCCCGACCTGGTTGGCAAGTTATGTCTTTCCGAATACCCAAGTATAAAAAAACCCATTTCAATGTCAAGGTCAACCTTGTAGATGTTTTGGACATTGATGTTCATCGTCAGGTACTATCAATACTTTGCCCACGCCTAAAAAGTAGTTTATGCGCCAAAAATAACTTTATTTAAATAACTATTTTGATTGAAAGGTTGTCAAAGTTGAACCGTTAGTTACGATGGGACAGTTGACAGCTACACTGGAACCACTAGGATGGTCTATCCCTGTCCTACCTGAACTCGACGACCTGACTGTTGGTAATTAATTCCCTAACTTTCAAGATTTCATTCGCGATGATGGTAATATTACGTGATGTGCACGATTTGAGCATTTTATTTTATCTGAAGGTGGTCTTGTAATGGGTACTGGAATTGAAACGTCGTCTCATAAATTCGGTCTTTTTCAGCACATTTGTGTGTCATACGAACTGGTCTTAGCGGATGGAAAAGTCGTTACTTGTTCCAAGGTCAAATCTTTCAAATATGTACATTCTTCTGAAGTATAATGGATGGAAAGTTCTATCATTTTATAACTGTTTTATTACTTTGAAAATTATAGGACACAAATTCAGATCTATTTTATGCTGTACCTTGGTCCTATGGAACTCTAGGTTTTTTGACAGCAGTTGAGATAAAAATTGTACCTGCAAACAGGTAATTTTCTGCCAGTCCTATATTACCCCTGTCATGAGACGTAAGTGTAAACTTTCTGATTTATGAAGAAATTTGAAATTTGTAGATTCGTAAAGCTGGAATACTACCCTGTCCACTCAATAGATCATGCTATAACTGTATTCGAAGAGCAGTCTATGAAATCGGAGGGAAATCAATTTGTGGAAGCAATAATGTTCAACAGAGATCAATGGGTTATCATGGTTGGTAACATGGTAACATCTGCAGAACCTGGCAGGGTATGTAAAATTATGTTTTGAAACTTCTTATTGGTTTTGTTTTTCCATCAATTTTGGAATCTTTGAAATTCTTTAAGCTTAACCGCATTGGTCTATGGCACAAGCCATGGTTCTTCAAACATGTGGAAAGTTTCCTTAGAAGTGGAAAAGGAATGGAATACATTCCACTTCGCGACTATTATCACCGTCATTCAAGGAGTATATTCTGGGAAATCCAGGATATCATTCCGTTTGGCAACAATATAATATTCCGTTACCTTTTTGGTTGGATGATTCCTCCGAAAGTTTCTCTCCTGAAACTTACACAACCCGCAGCAGTTAAGAAACTGTACGAGACACAACATATGGTCCAGGACATGCTTGTTCCTCTTTCAGAACTGAAGAATGCGATCGAATGCTTTGATCGAGAAGCTAAGGTTACTGTTGGAATAATAATAAATACCGAAATGCATATAAATCAAAATTCAAAACGATATTAGACATTATTTTTTTCAATTCTGCTACAAAGATCTATCCAGTCTGGCTTTGTCCGTTCAGGCTGCCAAATGATCCCGGTTTTGTACACCCTGACGGTAACCAAGAAGAAATGTACGTTGACATTGGGCTTTACGGCGTTCCCAAATCAGCATTTTTCAACGCAGAGCAGACCACAAGAAAGTTGGAGAAATTTGTTCGCCATGCTAAAGGGTAATGGTTATTAACTTGTTTTTGCTACAATGTAATTTCAAATGCATATCATTATAACTATGATTGTTGCAGATTTCAAATGTTGTATGCCGACACTTACATGACCCGAGAAGAATTTAGGGAAATGTTTGATCATCAATTGTATGATAAAATACGTAAAAGATTTCAATGTGCCGAGGCGTTCCCCGAAGTTTATGACAAAGTTTGTCGGTCCGCGAGAAGCTGAGAGTTACATTGTTTTAATTGTTTCTTTTTAGACAGTTGCTCTGTGTGCCCTCCATCATAAAACTATAAAATTGTGCTTATCTATTTTTCTGTACAAAAATACTACTTAACAAATTTGTTATACTTAACAGTTGCATGACTTACTAATTGATTGACTGTATACAATCGCAAAGTGCCAATAAATATTTTCATTAAACATTTATGAGTGATGTGTGAAATGAGTAAAATGAAATATGGAAGTGGAAATTAAGAATTGGGCTTTTTGAAAGAATATTTTTTGTAATTTATTTCTCACATTCTGAATCCTAGATCTATATAATTTTAGTTTCATTAAAGCATCATGTCATGATGTATAGGTATGACCTCTACATACTCTAATATATTTAAGAATCTTTATAATTCAAACTGCATTTCCGGCTGCTCATGCGTATGAGCAGTGATTGATTATCTATTTCACTTTCAGACTAATTATCTCGTAGACATGGTTGAACATGGGATTTATATGTCTTCCTTCACAAAACATTTATATATAATTAAGTATACACTTTGAAATATTTTTTGTTTTTTATGTGATTGGCAAGGTTGAATGAAATCGGGTATTACGTATATGTATTTTTGACTTTGTTATTATCTTTGTAATGAACCAATTGAATCACTGAATGACTATCGATTGGATTTTTTATTTGATACGTCTTTGAGTTTACTTAGCCTTTCCTTGCGCCGCGACGGCCTCCATGGCTTTCTTGACTGTTTCTTCGTCGCCAAGGAATTGCATGGATACAACTGGCTTCAAGTCAGCATCTAATTCGTAGACAAAGGGGATCCCGGTTGGCAAATTGAGTCCCATAATTGCCTCATCACTCATATTATCCAAATGCTTGACGATACCACGAAGACTGTTGCCATGAGCTGCAATGATGATGCGCTTCCCGGATTTCATTGCGGGAACAATCGTGTCATTCCAGAATGGCAGTGTTCGCTCAATTGTCAGCTTCAGAGATTCGAACATTGGGAATTCGTCCTTCTTTGGACCATCAGCATATCGGGGGTCTTCCACAATTGTCTTGTAATAAGGATTAGTCTCATCCATTGCTGGTGGTGGAACATCAAAGCTACGACGCCAAATTTGAACCTGAGCCTCTCCATATTTAGCAGCAGTCTCTGCCTTATTAAGACCGGTGAGGCCACCATAGTGACGCTCATTCAAACGCCAGGTCTTTTGAACCGGCAAGCTTTCTTGGTTAATTTCCTTCAAGATACTTGCCAAAGTATTCTGAGCTCGAGTCAACTGGGATGTAAATGCTAGATCAAATTGGTATCCAGCGTCTTTCAAAGCTTTTCCAGCTGCAGCGGCTTCCTGGATACCTAAGATGATTGCAAAAATGATATGTAAATATGTAAGTCTTAATTAAGAAAATGCAATTTTCATTTTAAAACATTTTTATTACCTTTGTCGCTTAGATTGGCGTCGTACCATCCACAGAACAAATTCTTTTGGTTCCACTCACTCTCTCCATGACGCACCATAACAATTTTGTACGCGCTCATTTTGTTGCTTTCTCTGTTAAAAAAAAATGTTGGAATAATTTTTAAAATATCAGAGCCAATAATATCTTAATTTAAAGTAGACACAGTTGAATAAGAATTCCAATTTTCAATGTCCATAACCGATGAAAATATAAATCGGTTTGTAATTGCTACTATTAAAAACTATACCTATATTATACTACCAATATTTTTCAGTGTTAATATTTTTCTCGTGAACGTTAGGGCAAGTGAATTTTTAAACAATGTCTATGTTGCATTTGATTGAAAAGTAAAGATTCTTTACGTCATTGTATTATCAAGAATGTCAAATACCTTTGCCGCACAAGAATTGAATACGACTTTGATTCTGTAATTCTCAGAACTGAAATTAAATTGGATCTAAAACGACTAAAAATCACACCCGCAGCAACATGAGAGTGGGACTGGGAGCAAGCCAAAATTAAAGAATGTGACAAGAGTTTGTGTAAATGCATTCACAAGCCTTCAAAGACTATATAGTCTCTATCTTTTTGTAGTACATCGGAAGAAATGAACAGCGCTAATAAAAAAAGTAAGTAGGTAATTGGGTAAAGCCAAATAAAAGCTATCTCCAGCAAATGTCTTTGATACAGACAACGCAATGCAACGTCAAGGTTAGCTGATGATGGCGAGCTGAATAATGAAGAAAGTACTGTCCGCTTACTTTACAAAAATCTCCGACTGATTTCAAACCAGAACCAGCTGAATAGATTCGGGATCGATAATTCTCACAAAATAATAATTGGGCAGGTAGGTGAGAGAAACATGCACAAATCTGGCGAAAAAGACTTCAAGTTGCAATAAATTTGCAAGTGGTAAAAATTTGCAAAAGTGCACGAATAATTATTATCCCAAAAAAACTATTATCATATAGCGAATTGCGAAAAATTCTATAGGCAATAGGCGTATGTGTACTTGAGTGAATAAGCCGAATGGAGTAAGCAAGCACGTTCTGTCTGTTGGAATGGAACATGAACTGAACACACAACACATGTTAAGCATTGCAATGGAATGAATGAGAAAAATTGTAGAGGTTGCTCAATGTTTGTCACGTTCGCTCGCTGTCTACAATCTACGATCGACAGAAGAGGATCCATGTGAGCAGAGCATCTTGATTTTGCAGAACTGCACGAACAATATCTTATGGACAAGGTTAATATTTAGGTGCCAAAATCCAAGAGAATGAATGTAAAATGCAAAAATTGGGGAACCGGGATAAGTACCTATATATGTATATTTCCTCTTTGTGATCACGTTTGTGACGACGCGTCGCGTAGTAAAAAACGATGAACATTGCATGAGCTTCAATGAGCATTCATGATTCACGCCGGCGGGACGCCGGTTCTTTCATAACTTAATGCACGGTACAGATCGCATACGAAGGCTTTAATTTTTCATGAAAATTTAAGTGAGTAATTTTTTGTGTTCAATAAATACTTCATACTGGCATAAAATAATTCACGACTATATACACATATATGTATATAGCTTTTTGACCTAGACGTGCGTAATGAAGACGGCTGATGAGACGAAATTGGCAATTGTTAACTTATTTCATTGAACTTTCTGATACCTTCACTTTGACTTGACAGGTATGAATTGAATTTCTGGATTTCCCTTTTCTTTATACGTAAGGGTGGTACGGCTAAAAGTGTTCTGCAAAAGAAAGTACTAGATATGACTCCGGTAGAAATACAATAATAAACTTCCTTGTAATAAGAATGCGTTGTCTGGTTCGGATTTGCTCTTATAAAGGAAATCATTGAATGAAATCAGATTTGTAAGTATGTGCATGGTTTAAGAGTAAGTGAGGTGTTGATGTATGCTGATTTGAAAGCTGGAAAGAAAATATGATGATAAGATGAAGATCGTATTGCAAGAGTTGCTAAGGTTCAGGTTCACGCGTCGCTGCGCTGGCCGTTCTGCGTGTTGTATTATTAAAATGAATTATTTTTGTCATTATCAAAATACAAATCATGGAATCATATCATGGGTGAATATGAATCAATGCAAACATTAAAAATAAAATATCATTCATCTGAATTCATTCAAAAAAAGTTTGGAGGTACTAAATACGAATATAGAGTTACTGGAAGTGTAAACCGCATGCATGTAAGCTCTCTAAATCTAGATGACAAATGATATGATGTTCATGGAAACCGCTTTCGACGTTTCGACATCAACGCACATCAGATCGGACACGCACAAACGAGTGTAATTCTTTCTTCCATAGCTTTCCTTTCCTTTGAGATATACACGTATGTATGTACATTTACATTCCATACGTATGTTCATGTGCATACAAGATCCAAATATGTATTTCAAATTCGGATGATAAAAAGTTATGGGAGGTATAATCTATTTATAGCCACACTACTGCCATTGCAAAGCCACACGAACGCGCATTGCATTGTTGTGTGGTGAAGGAAGTACCCATAAAATCGACATTGACATACCTAATATTCCTTTCCCGTTTCGTACGAAAATAAATGTAGTGCCAGCATCTCTTACTCCCACTCCATATCTTTTCCCTTAACTGGAATGGAATTGTAATACACCGCATACCCCTATGGTACAAAGTTTCACATAATTTCCCTTCGCATCGCATTTCCTTTTCCTACGATGATGAAAATGATGATATGATGGCAGGCAGGTACTAAAATACTGCACAGGAATACTACTACTCCTTTCTCAAACGTTCTAACCCATCCGTATTCTTCTTTTTTCAACTTTCTCTTTGACTTCTGCTATTCTTACTTCCACATTATCCAAATACATTTAGTGGAAATGCAAAGAGGAGAGAACCATGACTTTTCCAGAAGGACGACTTAACGGTGCTCACAGAGAGTCAACAATATCGTAAAACAAACCATATTTTTGCTCTACAGAGAAGAGGAGAAAAGAACTCGACTCTCATCTGAGCACACAAAAAAACTCTCCTGGATCCGATCGTTTTTTTCATAGGCACATTGCATAATACATACATACATAGTTTCATATTGCATACATGTTTTTTATCAGCTAAAGCCAACCATTAGTAAGCTTCTGCAAACAGGAGAAGCCCTTTCAAGTGAGTTAGAGAAGTAGTCGAGTCGAGTGTCGAGTCTTCTCTTGTCGATATTATTCTCCCCCTTTCCGTAAAAAAGGAAATTTTATGTGAAGAATTGTACTTGCATTCATTATGTGCGTACACATATAAGAAAAGTGGGAAATGGCCACACAATAGATCCATAAATGAATCGGGCACTTTGCTTTTATACTTGCTTGCTCACTTTTATAACATCTCTAGTAGGTAGGTAGTGCAGTGGTAGTAAGTATATATGAGCATTACGTTGCTAACTCACATTTCAGCGTAATAATATTGTTCGAAATGAGTAATGCAAAGTAAGTATATTACATGATAAGTAAAGGAAAAAGCAGCAGCGAAACAGCAAGCACACCATACCACCACCTCTATAATCATCATCCCCATAATACGCAGGACATGAAACCAAAGTTTTTCAAAATCTGTTCACGGCATAAGCGTGAAAGAAGTGGTTAAAGCTGCTGCTGCAGTTCGCTATTTGCAGTTTGTAGTCACACACAAACAGTCGATTTGTGATTGCAATTGTTTGGATTTTTCTTTGAAAAAAACAGAGAACATATATTTTGCACTTCTGCAGTGCACTTATATAGCTGCTGCTTTGCAATTTTTCATTACCGATTTTAAAAACATTTCTGAAAAGTCAGTTTAATATATGTGTCTTGAGAGTGAGTACATGAAGAAATACTGCAGGTGAAGGTGAGGAGATGGACAGTGGCTTGTAGATCAGAGTCTGAGAATAATATTTCAATTCGATATGGAGATTTCGCAAAAACATGAAAGAAAGTCCCAATCTCGTGTTTTGACTTTGACAAGTGATATGTACTTAGGTATATTCATACAATTTCCATTACTTCTCATTGAAAGTGACAAGGACGCAGAATAATTTTCCAGCTGAAAAGGAAGTTCGCGACGGAGGATCTCTAATGGAATCTTAAAATGTGAATGGTAAGAAAAAGAATTTCATTCTTTCTTTCATCCTTATCGCTGCTGGCATATAACATTTTATTAGTGTTTGATCGGAAATATGCAAATCAGAATTGAGTAAAAACGCATAAAGAGCAGCAATTCAAATATTTTTTTCGTAATATGCCACGGGCACAATGAAATACCGTCTGTATTTGCCAATGCTCAACATTAGCATCATAAGCAAACATACTTAAATTTTGACATGTTACAATGGTTTTCGTCTTTTGTTTGTTTTTGCGTCATTATTTGCTCACGAGAAAAGGAGTGGGAGTTTAAGATGCAAACTTTTTTCTAGTGAAAAGTAAATATATGAGTATTTATTGACGTATCAACAAGGTTTTCCCTTCACACGTTTCCGTGTGTGTGTGCATGTTTGTGTGGCGGCGACTGAGGAGTGTGTAATATGTTAAGGTGAATCATGGATAATTTACGCTTGCTAGCTCCTCAACGCGGCTAATGAATTAAATGAGGACTTCCACACACACACACACACTTACTTTATTACTTCCAATAATAGAAAAAAGGATCGATTGGGTGCGAAAGTAAGTTTGACGAGGACTACCACTTATTTCAATGCAAAAAGAATGTTGCTGATAACTGTGTAGTGCACATACACGCTTTAACCGCTACAAAGGCAACCGAAACGCAGGTGATGTAAAATCTTCTGTGACATTCTTTTCCAACTGGTATTGCTTAATGAAATTATTTTCCTCAAGACCAAATTGCTTAGCTTGCGTAGCTTTTATTCACAGAATCTCCCACGCAAAAAAAAGAACGATACAAACAAAAAAAGTCATCATGAAGTGTGCACAATATCGACATGGCTTTGTAAACCTTTTGTCAGTTCCCAAAGAACACCTTTTCTCTACACGGCGCTGGAACATATGTTTATCCTCCTGTCGTTTTAAAAACCAAAGTTTTATGTACCAATTACAATATCTGTGAATTTTCGTTAATAATGTCGAGTGGCGACGAAGAAGACTTACAGTCTCCTGTTCAACTCGAATAGTCAATCAACTGGCAAATGATGGATGGAAAATTTTGAAAGAATATATACGTACATTTGTTGATGTTGCTGTTGGTAAAGTACTGAATTGATTGCGTACAATCGGCAATGTTTCAATAGCTTCAAATGTCAAGTTTCAAACTTATTTCAGGAACAAATGTTTTCTTCGAATTTTGCTTTTGGGGAAATAAATCATTAGATTTTTACTTAAAAGCTATGCTGATTCATTTGTATGAGTGTGAAATCGATTTCCAGATTCTGCTTGGATGGAGTAGATTTTAGATTTGACGCATGGACTTTTTCGTTATTACTCACAGGTGGACATTTTTTTATATTGCCCTGGTTAAAAATAAGTGGCGAATGTTCGCTCTGTTCTTCTTACGTTGCCAAGCCAGATGTTTCAATTACAAACTAATTTCCAGTTATAAAATAAACTTTTATGCACACACGCTCATGTAATTTTAAGGTGAACAATCAAACTCGGCAACTTTTACGTGTCGCATGCAAATGCCAAATGGAAACGTTACGCCTTTAGTGTAAAAATGATGATTCATACTTGAATAACGAATGTTATAACCTCACCGACCCCGCGTGTTTCTGTTTGTTGCTAAATTATAAATCTCCATTCTATTTTCCTTTTTCCTCTCATCCTAATTTCAATATGTGCAAATTACGTATACGATTCCAACATGTGGAGAGAATTTAAAACGCAAATAGATATTCAATTGAAACGGAATTTCTTAGCAATTCCAAGAATCATGCGACTTCACCAAAAAAATCCGACAATGTGAATGTAATAATATTGCTCAATCTCTTAGCTCTTTTTAGTTTTGAGCACAAATAATTGACCAATAGGTCCAAAACTCTGGGGAGTTTATTTGAAATTAGTTTCGGCTTGCTTTAAGTTTAGATAATGTGTAATATAATACTATACACTTAAACTAATAGTAAGCAGCGTGATTTTGAATGGAAAAGAAGATTGCCTAGAACCTACCAAAGCTGAGTCATGGAAATCCTATCATCATCATGAGACTTGAAGATGTTGTCGTTGTGTCTGGCTGGTGCGCACAAAATACTTGCATCAATGCCAGCCAAGTCCATTTGATATCGCATACTCATTTGAATTCCTTGATGATTTATACCTTTTGTTGGGAATTCAAACGTTTTATGTAGTTGTGCAAGTAAAGATAAAGTCCAAGTCCGCACTCGAGTCGTGAGAAATGTTCCCAAGTCAGGAAGTCGCATTCTCCATTTTTGACCACATCGTCAACTTTTATCATTTACTGACTTAAGAAACGCTCTTGAAAGAATCCTTGGTATTATATTTCGCTTGCTTACGTAATACGTGAAACATGAGGATTCTCATGTTTCTCATATGCATTTCTTTTCTTTATAGTTAAAAATTAAGTTTACATAAGAAAAATCATTACCTCCATGTTAATGTCCTCTGATTTTTTATTAGATATTCATTTAAGTAAAAATTATGGACAACTGTCAATTATATGAAATATTCGACTAAAATCATGTTCATCCATTTCCACAACGCCTTTGAGTACAATGTAGCAAAAGTGCGTGAAATGCAAGTAAGCGGTGATGGCAATTTCTATTTTGCAAAGGAAACTCACCTACGTAAAGCTCTCCTGGTGATTATAATCTTATAAAGCAGAATAACGAAAATTGCAAGTTCGTTCGGCGAATTCGTTAAGTCAGAAGACTAGGTATGTCATATCCATCGGTATGTGTAGTAGTAGTTGTAGTAGTAAGTACTTAAGTAAGTTTGTATTTTATCATCGCCAGTATCGCCACATGAGACGTTAGTTAATATTTGTTATCACTTCACCTCTGTAATTGTCTGCTTGCTTGGTATAATTACGTTTTATGTCTAGCTCCTTCGAACTTCATTCATTGTCATCAGAGCTCGAGCATTTACCTCCACCACACATAACGTAACATTATTATCACATTTGCAGTTATTACGTGAAAAGAAAAAAAAAACCAAGCCACATGCATGCATACTTACATGAAAGTACCTATGAGATAATGATAGTGGATGGGACAAAAAATGGTTCTACCCAATAATCCCCTTGTCAAAAATCCCCCTGGACAAAATCCCCTCCCAATAATCCCCCCTTGGACAAAATCCCCT